>PVJN01048032.1:0-15765 GCA_004026805.1 Lasiurus borealis
AATAATCTGGCCACTCAATGTTTTTTAGTGGACAGTGGTTGCCACCCAGAAATACATCAGTAATCCCTTCTTATTCAGGGGGGCTGACCCATACCCCTATGATATTTGCAGAATCTATGCAAGGTGCCTAGGCGGGGCCCATATTTCCTGCAGATCCATGCATTCTGTGGCCACATTCCCCTTCCAGAACTTTCTCTTTAAAGGGAGGCGTGAGAAAAGAAGAACACAGCTGTGCCTGCAGATCCCAGATGGAAATAACGCAACATGCTAAGGAGTCAGAAAAATATACTTTGACTTATGCACAGTGCACTCTTGCTCTAGAAGCCATCAAAGAGATAGATCAGTCCTAGCTGGTTTGGCTCAGTGGATAGAGCATCGGCCTGCAGACTGAAGGGTCCCAGGTTCAATTCCGGTCAAGGCCTTATGCCTGGGTTGTGGGCTTGATCCCCAGCAAGGGGCATGCAGAAGAAAACAAATCAATGATTCTCTCTCATCATTGATATTTCTCTCTCTCTCTCTCCTGCTCTCTTCCTCTCTGAAATCAATAAAAATATATTTTAAAATAAGAGAGATAGAACAGCATCTCTACATAAAATCCATGTCTTGCCGATATACCAATCTCCTTTAGGAGGCAACTCATTTCTTTTTTAATTACAGGTGACCTTTAATATTATTTTATATGAGCTTCAGGTGTAGAGTATAGCGGTTAGACATTTATATAATTTGCAAAAGCGATCCCCCGATTTCATTGAAACAGTGCCGGTTCCCAAGTGGTGCCGGAGCAGATATGAAGCAGTTAAGACCGCGGTGGTAAGAGTGCATCGGTGCCACATGCTCTTGAGGACCTTTTAATTCTACGATGACCTGGAGAGGAAAAGCCAGCCCTGCTGTTCTAATGGCTTCATTTCTTTCCCTCAGTCACTGCAGCACTGACACTTCTAAAAGGGACAGCCTCCTCCTTTATGGCATCAAGTGCATTGGAATTCTCCTGAACGGCATGAAACGTCTTCAAAATCAAAGGGAGAGTGTAATTTAAGTGCCACTCGGATCTTCCCACGGTTTCACTGTACCCACACGCGAGAACACTGCTCGGTGACAGGTCTATAGTTTAGGGTAACACATAGTGGGGGGAAAATGACGGTTTTTAAGCACGTTTGTCAGAAAATTGGCAATTTTTCCAGCACCCTTCTAATGAAGAATCACCTAGGCCCCTCCCCCTCCAGGTCGAAAACATTGGTAGAATGTGAGAAAGCAAGGTGTTTGTCAAAAAAAAATTAGCATCTGTCTCTTCTTTCCCCCTGAAATGGAGACTCACAATGCGAAGGAACATAATAGCACGGCATTATCTCTCCACTGGAATAAGAGCCAAGTTAAGACATTTCGTATAGGGATGGTGAGAACATTGCAATCTCCTCAATCTCCTCCCCAAACCACTGTTTTTATATGAAATCTCACCTTCCTCATATAGAGTGGGTGGCTGGGAGTACTGAAGAAGAACCCAGCAAATAAAGCTAGATGAAGAGAAATTGCCAAAGAGCAATTATAAAGAAATATTCAGTAAGTATCTATTATATGCCAGACAGACCCACTTCATAGCAGTATTTCTTCTCTCTGGGATCTCACATGTTAAGTGACAAAGTCCACTACACAAATAAAGGCCTCAGCCCAAACTGGAACCCACACAGAAGTGGCATAAAGGCACCAATCATGAGGAGCTGGGAGTAGACCAAAAAAGAAAGACGAGATGATTATAAAAGCACATGAGTAAGACGTGGCATATTCATGTACTCAATATGTCTCATTTCCATACAATTAAAATGGATTAAAAAAAATCTCTCGGGTTAATGGCTGAAATAACTTTCTGATAGTGAAAGCTGTTGAGCAATGGGATGGGTCACGAAGAGGTATCACAAAATTGGCTTTTCCCCATTTGTCCTGGTTCTTTTAGGAACAGCAAATGGCCTTCCGGAGGTTTGTCAATATCTAGCTTTTGTGGAAAGGGACTAAAGTGTAATTAGAAGTGGATTGGGCAAAGTGTTGTCTCTATTCTCCATCTCTCCCCTTTCTCACCTCCCATTCCCTTGGCAACCCACTACAATTGAGCTTTCAAATCCATCCCTCCCAACAAAACAGCCCTTTATCAAGGTCATCAACTACTCCATCTTAGCAAATGACCAGGAGGTAGTTCATTTTACCCAGTGTAGTCTCTCTTCTCGGCGGCATTTAAAAGAAAACCTTCCCCGCTGTAAGCTTCTGCGATGCTAAACTCGCCAGGCCAGGTTGTTCACTTACTGTGGACCTACTAGTTGCTCCTTCTTGACCACCTTTTTACCGTCCTTCTCTCCATGACCTCTAAAAGGAATACCCCAAATTGTATCTTCATTCCTCAACCACATGGTTTTGAATGGCATCTGTGTCCTAGTTATTTCCAAACCTATATCCCCAATGGAGTCCATTTTCCAGAGAACAAAATTCATACATTTAAATAACCGCTTAAATCAACAGGATCCTTACATTTAACACACACACACACACACACACACACACACACACACACACACAGAATTCCATGCCATGCCATCACACATACATTTCCTTTCTTAAGATGCTTCCATAATGCCAATGGCACCTCCATCTACCAATTTCCTGGGCCTAAACCTAGGATTCATCTTTCATTTCTCTCTTTTCTTCTTATCCTATGTTTAATCCTTTGGTCAGCCTTCTTTGTTCGAGAATGTTCTCCATTTCCTTCTATTTCCTGCTACCACCCTCATTGATGCAATTGTGTCTCACCTGGATTACTGAACTAGCCTTTAGTCCATCCTCCCTTTTTCTCCTGAAATCCATTCCACTTAATCAGGGTGACTTTAACATTCAAATCAGATCACTTAACTCTAATGGTTAAAATTTTAATGAATTTAAAACAAGCTTTGAATCTCTTATTAGGCCTATAAAGCTTTAGATGATCTGGGTCATGTCAATTTCGAGGCCTCCATCTTCTGAAACTTTCCCACTGCCATGGTCTCCATTTTTCAGGCTTTCCTGTTGTTCCCTCCAAGCAAGCATGCTCATGGCTTTCCCTGCCTTTGGACCTTCCTTCATGTCCATCAAGAATGCTCTTCCCCAGCAGGCCTGAAGACTGAAAGGTCCCAGGTTCGATTCTAGTCAAGGGCATGTACTTTGGTTGCAGGCACATCCCCAGTAGGGGGTGTGCAGGAGGCAGCTGATCAATGTTTCCCTCTCATCGATGTTTCTGACTCTCTGTCCCTCTCCTTTCTTCTCTGTACAAAATCAATAAAATATATTAAAAAAAAAAAAGAATGCTCTTCCCCTGGAGTAGGAAATAGTTGTTTTCTCACAGCAGCCTTCACTGAGCCTTCTCCGAAATATTTCAAACCTTCTCCATCTGTGACTTTTCCTACCACCCTCTATTTTATAGAAAAAAAAATCGATTTATGTATTTTTTATGTTTATTATACCTTTTGTGTCAGTAGAAACGGGGAATCTCTGGAAGAATAAGTACTTTGTCTCTTCCTTTGTTACAGCCTTGTCTTTAATAGTCTAATGGGATAGCAGATGATCAAAAAATTATTCAATGAATAAACCAGCGATCATATGAGTGAGTGGATGAATGAGGTTGCCCTGGACACTAGAGTAGGAAGAGCTGGAGAAAGGGGAAAAGCCAATTTTCTCTTCTATTCCCCACCAGTAACATTCCCGGAGCGCACTGAGCGAGGCCTCACAGAAGCCATGGCATCCGTGAGTCTAGGTTCACGGCACACAGTTAGATTTTTTTGGAAGGCCTGGCTTCCATTTTTGTCGTTAATTAAATGAGAATAATAATCCCTGCAGTTATCATGAAGATTAATTACTTAATCACTGTCACCGTTTCCAAGGTACAAGAGGTACTCAGAGTTTTTGTCTAATTTTTTATGGGCCGTACGTCTACATTCCTATCCCCGCATGAGAACATTTCTAGAGACGAGGCTTTGTCCTTTTCTGAAGCTTCTGCCTCCGCTGTCTGCTTTAATGGGGTGTTTTCCCTGTAAGCCCCCGTTTTGGCCCGTTCTCCTGGGGGATGAACGGGAGCATCTGGCTCGGGTGCACGCTGTCAGTGCTCAGTCTCCATGCTGAGGGGCGGGCCGCAAGAACAGATGATGGCGGAGATATCAGCCTGTGCAAATCCTCCAGTCCCTTCTCTCCAAGGAAATCAGTGAGCTCCCGGCGTCTAACCGGGAAGATCCTCGCTTGGCAGGCGGGAGCCCGCGCTCTGCTTGCAGCCACTCGGGCCACCGAGCCAGATCCTTCCTACGGTGACTTTATCCCGGGACAAAACAGGGAGACGCACTTCTGGGGGACGGAGATAAAGCCAATGCAGAGGCTTTGAGCCTGCTGTTCTCTCCACTTTCCAGGTAGGAACTTAAAGAGCTCAAGACGTAAGTTGTTTACCTTTCCAGGTGGGCCTGGAAACTTCGATAACATCCCCACACACAGAGCCTGAAAGAAAAACTCTCTACCTCTTATCACACCTCCTATCCATTTTCTCCGGGCGATGCAAGCAGAGTGTCTCCCTTTTCCTCCCACAGCGTACAACCAAAGCCTCTCTCCGTGGCAGCCCCAACCCCATTTTCACGTTCCGTGGCTGCGGGGTCTCTCCGGCGTTTAGGATTTAGATATCCGAGGCCCTCAGCGGGCATTGTTCAAAAGCGTAAGTAGCTCTCTATGTTCTGTGTGGGCTGCTGCCGCTCACTGACCCGATGACGATGGTGATGATGATAATATAGTGGCGGAGCTGGCCGTGTTGTTGATGATAAAGGGAAGGAGGAAAAAAAGAACTAAAACATAAAGAATGCTTACAGGAAACTATGATCCTTACAACCACCCTTGAAGGAAGGAATTATTATCATTTCCATTTTACACACACAATAGAGTAGCTACCAAATTGCACACGTATCTAACCAAGATCTTGATTCCGTTTACCTCTGCAGGCAAGTTTATAAGGTTCACCCTGCCGAACAAAGGTAATAAGTGCTTAAACACAGGGTGAAGGATTTTGCGTGAGCTCGCTGAGAGAAGTCCTCTGAAGTCAATGCCAGTGACGTTTGCAATTAGGCCTAACGGCAGCTGCCCACACGGAATAGATCTGGAAGCCTCAGTCCATTTTCTAATTGACCGAACGAAATGTGGTCTCTGCTGCAGCTCGGCCTAGCACTTCCTGGCTTCTCTGTTCCACAGAAGCTGCTAATGGAGTTAGCCGATTGTTACAGCACGGACTGAGCCATAATTCAAACCCAGGAGGCAGGATGCAAACAGCCCTGGGTTAGGAGTCAGAAATCCGGGATTCTAAATTCAAGGCATCCCTGGACTAAGTTGGTGATCATGAACTAGAAGTACAGGCATACAGTGTCAGAAAGAAACTCTAGTCCAGAGATTTTCAACTGTTTTTGTTTATCTCATGGCACTCATAAACTAGTTATTAAAATTCTGTACTATACCAAAATACATCCTATATAATAAAAGCCCAATATGCAAATTGTCCCCTAGGGCAGCAGTTCTACTGCTATGATGTGCACTGACCACCAGGGGGCGGCGCGGAACATGGCGGGTGACGCAATGCTGGCAGCAGGTGGCAGTGGAGGTGTTGCCAGACCCAACGAGGGCCGGACCACGGTGGGATGGTGGAGCAGGTGAGCGGGCATACAAGCTGGTGCTGCGAGGCTGGGAGATGGGGGACCCCAAGAAGGGGCCCTATCTCCACAGGCCACCCGGAGGGACCCCCACCTCTGCACGAATTCATGTACCGGGCCTCTAGTATATATATACAGTGGCACTTCGAGATACAAGTTTAATTCGTTCCGTAACCTTGAGACGTGGGAAACTATGAGACGTTCGAGTTGAGGTAAACTGGTGGGTCGTGTGCAGCCGGCCGATCCTCGAGATTACTCCTATCTCAAATGTTGCTCATATTTTAAAGCAAAAATCGCTCGCTCAACGGCTCGTATCACAAAAATCTCGTATGTTAGAGCACTCGTATCTCAAGGTACCACTGTATACATATTTTGCTGATCTGACCAAAAAGATAGATATAATTTTGATTCATTCCCAGCAGACAGCTACTGTGTTGGCTCTTGTCACTTTTTTATTTGACAATCCCAGAGAAAAGAGGTCAGTGCCCCTGAGAAAACAGCCAGGTATTGCATGTTTTAAAAACGCGTGGGGCACGATGGCGGAAAACCGCTGTTCTAAGCCATTTAGAGCAGAGCCAGCACTCGGATGAGGGGCTGCGATGGTGAGCAAGTATTCAGCCCGAGGACTCCTGGCTCAGGAAGAGGCACCGCTGGTCCTGGAAGACCTGCCCTCCTGACTCTCAGCCTGTGCTCCTGTGAGCACAGGATTTCAATAGTGACTCTTAGCTCTAGGACGCCGAGAACTATTTGAAGTGGTTCAATATGCCTCCTCAGGAAAAGATGGCACCTGATGAGAGAATCCTAAGTGGCTACCTGTTCCGCCATGCCAAACAGATTTCGGTCTAAGTTAGTCCGGGTCCCTACGGACTAGAAAAAGGCAGGTGGCGGTTGTAGTGAGGGAGGCCTAGTTTACAGAATCCCCGGATGTTCAGATGCCTACTATTTCCTAAAGGCCATGCCAATCAGCTTTTCTTTTTCTCTGTGTATTAGAAGGGCCAAAAGGATTGAAAGAGAATGGACATTCAGTAGAACCTATTGATTTTACTATCAAGAAAACAAAATCCCTAAAGGTTTCCAAAATATGATGGGGAAAGGGTTCAGTTGTAGAAATAGGTAAACACCAGGCAATTAATAATGACAGAAATGATTAAAACAGACTGGAATTTCTCCTCACCAAGAGCTTAGAAATATTTTCTAGCAGGATTCCACAGGAAGCTGCCTCATTGCTACCACCACCGCTACATTTATTGCATTAAGAAAAAATATAGAATTGGGCCAGGCCAGTGTTGCTCAGTGGTTTGTGAACCAGGCAGTCAAGGTTCAATTCCCAGTCAGGGCACATGCAGGAGTTTCAGGCTCGATCCCCAATCGGGAGCAGGCAGGAAGCAGCTGATCAATGGTTCTCTCTCATCATTGATATTTCTCTCCCTCTCCTTTCATGAAATCAATACAAATATTTTTTTAAAAAGTATAATTGGAGCCCTAACTGATTTGGCTCAGTGGATAAAGCATCGGCCTGTGGACTGAAGGGTACCAGGTTCAGTTCCGGTTGGAGGCATGTGCCTTGGTTGTGGGTGCGTCTCCCGTGGAGGGTGTGCAGGAGGCAGCTGATCGATGTTTCTCTCATCGATGTTTCTAACTCTCTATCCTTCTCCCTCCCTCTCTGTAAAAATAATAAAAATCAATAAAATATATTTTTTAAAATTTTAAAAAATATATAATTGGATACCTTTTAAATGCTGGGGCTGGGGCAGAGAACTAGTTTCCCATTATTGGTGAAGGAGGTATTGTATTTTGTAGTTATGTTCAACAGTTTATACCCTAAACTACCCAGTTTCCAAATCTTAATCAAAAGTGGTGTTGCCGACGGTTTTCAGATGGCTCGTCACCATGCAAACACAGGGTCCCATCCGCGTGTGTGTCTCCCCTGTAGCTTTGTTCTTGTTTCGCTTCAGCCAGGGAAGCCTCACGCGATCATTAATTGTCACGCCAGCGCTTTTAGGGAAACCTATCTGGCCATCACCTTTAAATTAGCCTCCAGCCCTGCAAATGGCTTTAATTACAGCCCCAATTGGCATGGAGCCTGTCTAGGTTTCCTGTGCCTACAAATTCACGGTGTCACAGGGATGGCGGGAACAGGACACATGTTAATGAGGAAACCTCCAGGTCTCATCCGGGTCACGTCCATCTTTTTAAAAATAAATCCCCATGCAAACAGCCCACTGGCCAGGAGTGGCCAGCAGGGAGTTCATCTCACAGGGCCCCCGGCAGAAGGAAACAATAAACTTCCTTGTAATCCTAGGAGCTGGGATCTGGTCTCTCTTGGGTTCTCGGCACTTATTATGGGGCTTTAACTACCTATTAAGCAGCACAGATGTAATGTCTGAGCCACAGGATCGTTTGCTGCTTTTTGATTCCCAGCATCGCCTTTGTTTAAGGCCTCATCTTGCGTCTGTGCTTTTGGACAAGCCTCTGATTTAGTGATCATTACAGTGGTACCTCGAGATATGAGTGCCCTAACATACGAGATTTTTGAGATATGAGCCGTCGAGCGAGCGATTTTTGCTTTGAAATACGAGCAACATTTGAGTTACAAGTAATTGCGTGGATCGGCCGGCTGCACACAACCCACCAGTTTACTGCGACTCGAGCATCTCATAGTTTCCCACGCCTCAAGGTTACAGAACGAATTAAACTCGTATCTTGAGGTATCACTGTATTTGGATGATGAATCCATTCAACAAATATCTACTGACCGTCTTTCTATGCTGGGCCGTGTTCTGGGGAATCGGGAAATAGGAAGGTAAACTTTCTCCTTTCATAAAGCTTACAGCCTAGTTGAGGGAAGCAAAGGTCGAATAAGATGCAAGTACCCGTAAGTGCTGTGAGGAGGGGCAGTGCTACTCAGACAGGGGACCGGAAAGGCCTTCCTGGTTCATGAGCATCTGAGCAGAGCCTTGAAGGGAGGGAAGAATGTGCCTTCCAGAAACCTGCCCGGAAATCTCCTCACCACGGAGGGACCAGCAGGGACCAAGGCTCTGAGAGTGGAGCATGCTGGGCTTCTAACAGCAAGGCGCCCAGCAAGGCTGGGGTGTGAAGGCTAATAGATGGTGGGTAATAGGGGGGAGGAGAGGCCCAGTATGCCTTAGAAAGAACACTGGAGCTATTCTGAGTCATAGCTGAGGAATCGGAAAAGGGACCTTAGCTTACTATCCCCAAACGTAGTTCTAATCACATTTCCTCTATATTAATTTATGTGCTTGCTATCTATAATAATAAAAGTGTAATATGTTATTAGACTGGATGTCCTTCTGGACAACCTTTGGGATGAAGCTGAGGCTGTGAGGGAAGCCCAGGTCCCGGGTGCCAGAGAGAAGCCGGTGCCAGCAGGCGGGGGAAGGAAGGCCTGCTTTTGCACGAATTTCGTGCGCCGGGCCTCTAGTTTTCTATAAAATAAATTCCGAATGCTTTTGCCCGACATTTAAACCACTCTGTGATGTAGCCTCGTATGCCCTCTCCCGCACGTTCTGCTCTCCTCACTCTCTTTTCTAGCTGGTCAGGAATCTCTTTTTATTCTGTTTGTCATTGTGCATGTTTGCGAGGATTCGACGTAACGAGTGACATTTGCTTGGAAGTTAACCCCCACAGGATGGCACTGATGCCTTCGCTGGTGAATCATGATATTGGCTACTGTTTACTTAGCACCTACTACAGGCCTGGCACTCTGTGGGGTGCGTCTCACTTAACACTTGAAATAGAGTTGATCAAGCCCCCACCTTCATTGCACAGAGGAGAATACAAAGCTGAAATACGTAAGCGTCCAGAGAGTGCGTTGCCAGGAATGAAAGCAGCCACAGCGGGCCCTCAGGTGCCCAGCTCCTGCGTACATCTGTGTGGCAGACAGCTGTTTGTGGATGTCTCCCCCACTTAACCGCAAGCTGCTTCTTGGCGTGACCCACACTCGATTCATCGAGTTATCCCCGGGACTTATCAGAAGACACACGGAACAATTACTTGCCAGTATAATTGAAACTTTGAGAATGATAACCAGGGGGAAGATCTCAGAGTCTTTTTCCAGAAAAAAAAAAAAAAACTTTCATTTGCTCACTTTTCTGTTTGTGTATTCACATCTGCCTCTGTTTGTTCCACAAACACGATAGAAACCCAGAATGCAAAGCTGGGTGATTAGACAATGGGAAATGCAAAGATAAACACAATGAGCGCCGATCCCAAGAAGCTTAAAATCCAATTAGATGAGAAGAAAGATGGGAATTAACATTTATGCAACGCCCATCGGTGGCTGGGGACTGCGCGGATTTCTTAATTGCCCACCAGGATGGATCATCAATACCGGGAAACTGAATCTCAAATAAGGCAAATATATGTCTTACCAGCACACGCTAAGTAGACAGCACCACTGAGATATAGGGCCAAGTCCATAACGTCTTTCCCCAAACTACATCAAGGGATGCCTAATATTATACCATTATACCTACACGGTTATAACGGAAGTCACAGCCAAGTGCTTGCATGAGATTCCATGCAATTCCTCTCCCTGTAAAGCATGCAAAGGCATTGCAGAAAGCACAGGAAGAGGGAGCGGGGATTGGCGCTTGGGAATGAAGACAATTTTTAAGGATTGAGCATAGATACAAACAGAAGACAGAGGCAGTTGTGAGGTGGAGAAATGAACCTCCACACCTGGGAACACACGGTTTTGACAAGACTTGTAGAGAGCAAACAGATACAAGTCTTTTAGTAAATGTTTATTAAGTAGGAAGGGAGAGAGAGAGGGAAGGAGGGAGGAAGGAAGGGATACAAAAAGAGAGGGAGGAGGGAGACAATCTACAGTTGCTTAATGCTGATCATCAATGTCTGTCCAGCTCATGTATTTTTGCTCCCGTCATTCATTATGTTTGTTTCACCCTCTCTCTGGAGAGGGGCATACTTACGGACACGAACATTTTAGTAGACTCACCCGGGTTCAGAAATCCGCTCAGCTCTTACCTAGCTTGGCCCAGAAACTCAACATCTCTCTTCCCACTTCCCCCTCTGCAGAATGGACAGCATGCAGGAGGCAGCTGATCGATGTTTCTCTCTCATCGATGTTTCTAACTTTCTATCCTTCTCCCTACCTCTCTGTGAAAAATCAATAAAAAATATTTTTAAAAAGAGAGAGAGAGAGACATCCTCAGAGCAACAGCACGAAGGGCCAAGAGTTGGGGCAGAATGATGGCATGCTGATGAATTCTCTTAATACGTGTTGCCAGATCTGCCCAGAATGAACCGGTTTAGGATCGTTTCTCCTTACAGGAGAATTCCAGGTCCCTCTTCCCCCCACATGGGTTACTGGCTCCTCTTCTCTGCTTCTTTAGAACTACTTGAAGGCAACGCTTTGGGCTATTACTGTAATAGAGCCACCCACGAGAGCTCTCTCCTTAAGAGATGCTCTGGCGACGGGAAACGCAGAGGCACCGTCTTCCTCGCTCAGGTACAGTCTCACACCTGCTGGGGAAAGCACTGCCTCCGTCAGATGAGCTGTGAAGGGAGATGTGACAGGTGCAAGGACAGGGAGGAGGAAGGAACTGCCCTCACTGCACTGAGTGGCAATGCCATGGGTTCGGAGCGGCTCCTGCCAGCTCCCGGGAGCTGTGCTCTGAGACAAGCAGAAGGCTGTTTGCTCCTGAGGAAGAGGTGACATCCAGAGCCACTTCTCTCTTGGTTCGTATGACCCGAGACCTTCAGAGGGCAACCGCAAACACGCCTCTTCTTCTCCCCGTTCCTGAGACCCCACCACGTGCCTGCCGTGCCCCTGACTCTGACACGTGATGCTAACCCAAGTCTGCATCTGTGCACACAAGCTCTCTGTCCAGAGGGCATCCCTGCCACCCCCTCTGTTTCTCCAGTGAGTGAGGGCTTGTTCTCCCCGAAGTCCAGCCCAAAAGTTATGATTGATTTCCCTCCGTTATTCAGTGCCGACTTCTACAGTGGTACCTTGAGATACGAGTTTAATTCGTTCCGTAACCTTGAGGCGTGGGAAACTATGAGACGCTCGAGTCGAGGTAAACTGGTGGGTCGGTCGTGTGCAGCCGGCCGATCCGCGCGATGACTCCTATCTCAAATGTTGCTCGTATTTCAAAGCGAAAATCGCTCGCTTGATGGCTCGTATCTCAAAAATCTCATATGTTAGGGCACTCGTATCTCGAGGTACCACTGTATTTGTAAAGAGCAGTACTTCCCAAGTACCAAAAATATGGCTATCACATTGTATTTGGTTATAGCCATATTATTTGTATTTTAGGAAGTTAAAGGTCTGTTGCACACACACTCTGTGCCCCCTACCACTCATACACACACACACACACACACACACACACACACACACACTAGCACATGCACTCAGCCCGCAGGAAGCCCTCTGTGCACCGGCTGTGCACTGGCTGGACATGTCCCGGTGCAGAGTCAGCAGCCCCGGCCTAGGCCTCAGCAGCCTCCCTGAGACTCCGTTGTACCAACAACCTGCACCAGCAGGGCTTCTGAGTGGAAGTAACAGCCCACGTAAAGCGGGTTAAGCAAAGATTCTGTCTTTTCATCAAACACCCAGTCCAGGAGGAGAAAGTCCCTGGTGTCCAGGCTCTGGGAGAGGCCATCCGGGTCCAGGCACCACCCAAACCTTCCACATGCTGCCCGTGGGCTCTGCGTTCTGCTGACATTCAAGGCGAGAAAGGGGGCAAAGAGCAGCGCCCCCTGGTGGCCGAACTCTCATCGGTTATGAAAAAGCTTTCTTGGAAACTAGTGTTCACTGCCATCCCCTTGCCCAGAACTAGGTCATGTGACTGTAAACAGCTGTAAGCAAGGCTGGGGAATCAGGGAACACAGTCAATCCTTAGGCAGCAGCATCAGCTGCCCCAAACAAGGGGTTCTATTAGCCAAAAAGGGCGGGGGAGGTACAGGGGGGAGAGAGAGAGAGAGACACTATAGGCTACCAACAGTGCCTTCCACACTCCATCACTGCTCGTCCTTTCGTTTTCTCTCAAACTTCGAATGGGCTGATCTCCGGAAACAGGCGGAGTGCCATAGATATATGTCACCACCTGCCCTCCCTTCACTTCTCCACAAATGCTTTCCAGATTATTGGCAGGAAGAAGCAAAAAGCGTCAATCAGGCCAGAGATGCAAATCCTGCCGAGAGAGGCTGGCCGGCCAGGCTGCGCGCCCGGCCCGCACTGCTTGTTGCAAGCACAGAGGTGACGGGTCATAGGCCTAAGCCTGCATGACCAGGCGCCATCAGCTGTGTCAGCAGTGCCTTTCAGGGGACCGGAAGGAAGGAGGGAGGGCAGGCCGGTCCAAGTCAGAGCTGAACTCCCCACCCCTGCCCTGTGGGGAAGGGCAGAGCCCCACCTGTCTGAAGAACCTGACAGAAATATCCAGACGCAGGTGAAACATATACAGTGGTACCTCGAGATACGAGTGCCCTAACATACGAGATTTTTGAGATACGAGCCGTTGAGCGAGCGATTTTTGCTTTGAAATACGAGCAACATTTGAGATAGGAGTAATCGCGCGGATCGGCCGGCTGCACATGACCCACCAGTTTACCACAACTCGAGCGTCTCATAGTTTCCCACGCCTCAAGGTTAGGGTATGAATTAAACTCATATCTCGAGGTAACACTGTACTGAGCCAGAGCTCAAAATCAGGAAGAAAACAGTAATTCTCTTTCTCCAGAACTATAACCTGTGTGATAGGGAGAAGTTAGGGAAGCATTAGGGCTAAGGATGCAGAAATGTCTTTAGATCAGAGACCACACCTCCCAGCTCCGTGGTCGGCAAACTGCGGCTTGCGAGCCACATGCGGCTCTTTGGCCCCTTGAGTGTGACTCGCCTGGGGGAGTCTATTTGGAAGAAGTGGTGTCAGAAGAAGTCTAAGTTTAAAAAATGTGGCTCTCCAAAGAAACGTCAACCGTTGTCCTGTTGCTATTTGGCTCTTTTGACTAAATGAGTTTGCCAACCACTGTCCCAGCTCAAGTGCGTCATCAAATCCCTCCTCTCAGAAAGACCCAGGCCCTTCCGCCTTAGCAGTAGCAACAATACAGTTTGCTGTCATGTTTATAATAGCGTATCCAGAGCAATTCAATATGGAAATTGCTTAGTTTTCATCCCATTCATCCGTAAGGGCTGCCCATTGAAGGGGTTATTATATTCTGGCCCATGATTCCACCGGCCACACTTCAATAAGACAGTGAACGCGGAGTGTCAAATGTAAGCACAGCAGAGCAGAGAAGCCCAGTATCAATGACTGAGTCTTCATTCACCTCCATGTCCCCCCTCATCCACACCGTGAAACGCACTGACTAATACAGGAGCCAAACTTCCCCAGGAGTTAGAGACACACACAGCGAGCCTGAACCTCGTCTCTCCCCACACTCCAGTCTGCCGGAAACTCAACATGGTCTCACTCATGGAAAGATGTGGAAAGAAGCCGGAAGGCTAGTCAACAACCTTAATTGCTCTAACTCAGTGGTTCTCAACCTTCCTAAGGCCTCGAGCCTTGCATACAGTTCCTCATGTGGTGGTGACCCCCAACCATGACATTTTGCTACTGTTATGCATTGTGATGTAAATATCTGCATTTTCTGATGGTCTTAGGCAATCCTGGGGGTCGCGACCCACAGGTTGAGAACCACTGCTCTAACTACTCACTATTTAGTTAAGACATTGTTAGCTGAAGCGGCCTCTACCTCTGTTTGTCTTACGTATTTTTGTTATTGGAATTTCCTGCCTAACGGCTATGGGTGTGTCCCAAAGTCTCAGTAAAAGGGATAGCAAGGCCAAGACCGGTTTGGCTCAGTGGATAGAGCTTCGGCCTGTGGACTGAAAGGTCCCAGGTTGGATTCCGATCAGGGGCATGTACCTTGTTTGCGGGCACATCTCCACTATGGGGCATGCAGGAGGCGGCTGATCGATGTCTCTCTCTCATTGATGTTTCTGATTTTCTATCTCTCTCACTTCCTCTCTGTAAAAAGTCAATAAAATATATTTTTTTAAAAAAGGGATAGTAAGGCCAGAGCAGTGTGTAGTCTTCTCACTAGAGAAAGACTTCCACCTGGCCCCCCAATATCCCCAAATTAATACTTTTCTAGTCTCTCTTTTCATTTGCGTGCGGCCTCCTCCAGAACCCGAACCCTGACCGGGAACCCTGAGCCACAGGGGATGTGAAAAAGGTTCCCACACACATCCCACCCCTTTACACGCACACACACATGCACACACACACACACACACATGCAGGCACATACACATGCACATACACATACCACTACCAGCTCATCAAGGGAAGGTGAGGGTGGAGATGGTTCTTCAAGATTCAGACATTCACAGACTCTACTCTGTAAATAAAGATCAAACACCACCCCCACTGTCACCACGGTTGGCTCTTTGAGGATGGTGTCTCTTTTAGCGGTTGACAATAAAAAAAAATAAAAGGACAGAGCAAGAACTGAAACTTGACACCTTTTCTCATTCATGTCACCTTTGCCAAAAGCACGGAAACACAATCAGGGCTTTTCCAGCGACTCGGTGCTTTGTGGGGAGGTGGCAGCGTTCAGAGGCGTTCAGACTCGGCATTTAATAATAGCTTAATTAAGACGGAGCCATCTGTTTCTCCCTGAGGAGTTGTGCAGAACGCACAGACGAGTTATTTCCTTTTCCTCTTCTTTCCCCTTGTGTACACTGGCCCTTCTACCCCCTTCGCAGGCACCCACGGAGAACACCCACCTTTGCTTCTTGACTCAGCACCCCAGGAGCCACTTCCCTGGCTCAGGGCACCCCAGCATCTGAGCACAAATGCGGGGAGACGTGGGTGCGAACTGGACCTGTTTGCTGACTGGGCGTGAGTCTCAGCAGAACCTGTACCTGCCTGCCTACGAAGATGGGAATCCCATTCTCTGTCCCTCAGGGCCTCCCCCAATCGGTGAGAATGGATGCCAAGTACCTAGTCACTGTAATTCCTGTGATGTGACCCTTTGATTGTTACCAGTCCAGTGTGAAAGGAGGAGAAGGAGAAGGAAAGGAGAAGGA
>PVJN01048033.1:0-15765 GCA_004026805.1 Lasiurus borealis
CTCTACTCACAGCTACAGAGTTTCAATTATAGAAGATAAATAAACCCCAACAAAAATGGCGGCAGCTACGGAGATGGAGAGAACAGGAGGTTAGGGTTGCCCCTGGTGATAGAGGAACCAACCCTGGCCTGTCTTGGCCTCCACTTAATTATCTTCAATTAAAGAAGATAAATAAATCCCAACAACAATGGCTGCTGCCATGGCGCGAGCAGGAGGCTTTGCTCTGCTTCAAGCTACAAAGTTTCAATTGTGGAAGATAAATAAACCCCACATACCAAGGCCTCCGCTTGGGTCACCAAGGAGGCATGACTGGCCTGCAAACCACCACAGGCCCTTCGCCCAGGCCACCCCACACCCCCAAAGAAACCCCCACCTTGATCCAGGACACACTTAAGGGCAAACCAGCTGGCCCCCATCCATGCATCAGGCCTCCATTCTATCTAATAAAAGAGTAATATGCAGATTGACCATCACTCCAATAAACAAGATGGCTGCCCCCATGTGGTCAAAGATCCTGCCCCCATGTGGACACAAGATGGCCTGCAGGGAAGGGCAGTTGGGGGGGACCTAGTCCTGCAGGGAAGAACAGTTGGAGGTGACTAGGCCTGCAGAGTAGGGCAATTAGGAGTGACCAGGCTTGCAGGAGAGAGCAGTTAGAGGCAAACAGGCTGGCAGGGGAGCAGTTAGGAATCAATCAGGCTGGCAGAAGAGTAGTTAAGTGGTGATCCGGCTAGCAGGCAGAAGCTGTTAGGGGCAATCAGGAAGGCAGGCAGATGAGCAGTTGGGAGGCAGCAGTCCTGGACCATGAGAGAGATGTCTGGGGTTGGGCCTAAACGGGCAATCGGATATGCTTCAAGGGGTCCTAGATTGAAGAGGGTGCAGCCTGGTCTGAGGGGCCAACCCCCCTGCCCCCCATGCACGAATTTCATGCATCGGGCCTCTGGTCAATAATAAAAGACTTGTATGTGTTTCTATCACAAAATGTTTTTGTATGTAATTAAATGAAATAGGACATACTAGAAAGCAGTTTAGCAGGCAAGAAGCCAACTCTAGGCCTGTCATCCCAAAATAAAGCCACAAGTAATCCTTAACCATCTTCTTTCCTCGTAGTCTTCCCAGCTGGTATCCTGCAGCCGCCCTTCTTCAGTGCCCAGCAGTCTAAGTCGTTGAACTATGGGGGTATTGGCATGGTCATAGGACATGAAATTACCCATGGCTTCGATGACAGTGGTAAAGTGCACTTGACATTCTTTGTCAGAGATACAGTCTTAGAAACCTGATTAAGAGCTATTATAATTTAGCAATACAAAAATAACATTCATCCATGTATCACTGGCTTAATAATCACTACACTTTTAGTGTTCCTTTTAAATTGTTGCTTAAGAAGATCAGAAATTTCTAGTAGTGAGGTAAGCTCTAACAGAATAAAGCAAATATGACACTGAGAAAACACTGATGATAATATTTAGTCTTATTTTATGAGTTTTTATGTCTTAGTTTGCCAGACTTTTAGAGCGCCAGGTCCACGTCTTAAAATAAGATATAAAGAATTAAACATTAAGGTGCCCAAAAGCCATAAGAGTCTTAAATCACTTGTGGTGTGTGACTTCTTTTTCATCTTAACGTACTACCTAGTTTAGGCCTTGCAAACAGTGGGCACTTAAATATTTGCATAATGCAAAATGGTGTTTTGATTGGCAAAATAGATTTAGAATTTCAGTGAAACCGAGAAGGAAAGTAGTAAAGTCAGGAGATATGTAAAGAGGTGAAAACTGAAGCTATGACAAATACTGGTTTGCAAGGAGAAAGAAAATAGAAAGGGAACAATAAAGAGAAAACAATTATACCTTAACTAGATCTTCAGAGGTGCAGGGAAAGAAATGGAGATGTGAAAGGCATAACTTTGCAAAGGACTGTCTGTTAACTCAATGAACTATATGGTAGTCTTCATAGGTTGAAACTAATACTATGTCCATTTATTAACAAGGGAAAAATAGACACATTTAAAGGCTCATTTAAAGTCATAAAGCTAGAAATTGGTGGAATGAAGATGTGAGCTCAGATAGTTTGCCTTCATAGCCCTTTCCTTATGCATTACATCATGGATAACTGTTAAAAAGACAACAAAACTCAGTGTCAAATCAAATGACATCGATAAATATATCTCGAAAAAAGGAAAAGCTAGTGTATTTAGGATTAGCAGGAAAGCTGCAGGAGGAAAGGTGACTTTTTCTTTGTGCTTGAAGTAGAGGGAAACTGAGTACACCATATGTCACGAGAGTTTGAGGTATGAAATGAATGTCAGAAAGAAAATACTGACCTTTCAAAATCTCAAAACCAAATGAAACAGGCATGGTTTCTGTAGAAACCATCTAACAGATATAAGGCATTATTTCAGGAATGCTTATCTGGTGGCCTCAGCTGAAATCTTAAGAGCCAGGTCAGTGAATTATCTGAATTAATAGTAAGGCACATTAGCAAACAAAATCCTGGCAGTCCAGATGTCATCAACTCTGAATGAGAAAGAATCACAGTTCCTCTCATTATGTGTTCAATTTAATGTCCTCTCACTCAGTAGTATTTCAGTTCTGGCACTTTGAATTAAAAATATCTTATTGTAATTTTTTTTTATGTAATGAGTTCTCCTTGTACTTGAATCAATATATTCTAGGCAGAAATTTTAACAAGGACGGAGATCTTGTTGACTGGTGGACACAACAGTCTGCAAATAATTTCAAAGACCAATCCGAATGCATGGTGTACCAGTACGGAAACTTCTCTTGGGACCTGGCAGGTGGACAGCATGTATGTCATCAGCATTCTCTTGAAAAGTTTCAGATATATCCAATCTTAAGTGAATTACTGATGCTTTTTAAC
Source organism: Lasiurus borealis (assembly GCA_004026805.1). Classification (NCBI taxonomy): domain Eukaryota; kingdom Metazoa; phylum Chordata; class Mammalia; order Chiroptera; family Vespertilionidae; genus Lasiurus; species Lasiurus borealis. Next base: position 2,878 of record PVJN01048033.1, read on the forward strand.
CATCAGAATATAGTTAAGGGTTCTTTTTTTTCTTTTTCTTTTCTTTTTTCTTTTTTACAGATCAATGGAATTAATACTCTGGGAGAAAACATTGCTGATAATGGAGGTATTGGCCAAGCATACAGAGTGAGTAATAATATTTTTCCCATTGTAGTGGTTGGAGTGTGTATTTATCATATTCATTCATTCATTCATTCACTCATTGAAAACCTTTTGCAAAAGACGCATAATGTAAGCAACAAAAGATTAAAATGGAAAATGTAAGGAGAAAGGGGATGGTAAATATGCTAACCAGCAGAGGCAATGCAGTTAGTTGCGATTGAGCTGAACACACGAAGCTGAGAAGAAACATGAAGCATTATATCAATAAGGAGATAGGCAAGTCCACAGAAGAGACAACCTTTCTCTAAGCAATAATCTCTGATATAAATTTATGGCAAAAGAGGCCCCATGAAAAGAATTATTTCGGAATCATTGATCAATGTACCAAACAGGACCTTCAGTTTCACAACAGGTGAAGAAATGCTGAGGAACTATAATCAGCATAAGCCACAGTTCATTTACAATGAGACAGTGAAGGGCTAAGTGAAACGATTTCAACATCTGGCCTTTTAGTCATCCAAACGATTCTGGCCAGTTCGTTGACAAATGAACTGTGGGTTAAAGAAGAGAATGGGAGGCTCAGTCGTTGGATCAGAAAAGAAGAGGAAGCACCAGAACTATGTGGGAGAGAGGACAGTGAGGCCTGTGACTTGGCACTGAACATGGACGGATCACCAGAGTGAGAGACTTGGGAGAGTACACTGACAGCAGAGCTTCCTAAAAATGAATGAATCCCTGTCCAGTCCTGAGAGGTGGTAAATGGCTTCTGCTTTGAATGCTTGGTAGTTTCTCTTTTACTGAATGCCAGATATTGGGCATTTTGCATTCTTGAGAACTGAATATTTTTGCTTTCCTATATTTTTTTAGTTTCATTCTAAGTCACAATTAAATTGCTCAGAAATGGCCGAAACCCATTTGGCTCAGTGGATAGAGTGCTGGCCTGCGGACTGAAAGGTTCCAGGTTCAATTCCGGTCAAGGGCATGTACCTTTGTTACTGGCACATCTCCAGTAGGAGGCGTGCAGGAGGCAGCTGATCAGTGTCTCTCTTTCATCGATGTTTCTAACTATCCCTCTCCCTTCCTCTCTGTAAAAAATCAATAAAATATATTTAAAAATAAAAAAATAAATTGTTCAGAAATGGCCTGGTGGTCCTGTTGGATCTTGCTTCTATAACTTAAATGGGACTAAGAAAGTGCTCATTCTAAAGATGATTATTCCCCACTGCTGAGGCAAGACCCTGCTGTGTGAATCTTGAGGTCTTTCATTTTTGTTAGGTGTGCATACCAGGCGTTTTTATCTCTAATCCTTGGCCATGGTTCCTCACTAACATTGGGTAGTTTGCTCACATGCATGCCCACATACTCAGGGAATATTCGAGAGGGCCATCTCATCGCTTGAGATCCTCTATCCATGCAGTTTTCTCTTCTTTCAGTGCCCTATGCTTGGTATCCCTAAATATTTTGTCCTCAACTCCAAGAGTCCCTTGGACTTTGATGGGTTTTCCTTTCTCTATTTTGTAGTCTGGAAACACTGAAGGCAATAAGCTGGGGCAATCATACGGCTCATCTACTTGTTCACCATCTCAGAGAGATTACTCCCCCCTCTTCCACTGTCCAGTCTAACTCAAGCCATTGTTTCATGTTTTGTCCATCATTTGGTTGTTTCAGTGGGAGTGTTTTTTAACCAGTCCCTGTCGCTCCATCTTGCCTGGAAAAGGAAGGCACCGGTCCTCTTAATACTTCTATAGTAATTCTTTTTTTTTAAGAAATATATTTTATTGATTTTATATAAAGAAGAAGGGAGAGGGATAGAGAGTTAGAAACATTGATGAGAGAGAGACATCGATCAGTTGCCTCTTGCATGCCCTCTACTGGGGATGTGCCCGCAGCCAAGGTACATGCCCTTGACTGGAATCGGACCTAGGACCTTTCAGTCCGCAGACCGATGCTCTATCCTCTGAGCCAAACCGGTTTCAGCTATAGTTATTCTTATAGACTGCCAGATTAAGAATCACTGATTTAAAAATCCAGTCAAAGTATGGGTTTATGGTACTTCCATGGAGATGCTCATCTAGAATAAGTACAGAATTATAATGCAACAAAATAATTTTTGTGCAAATATTTTATTATGTGCAAAATTATAATATCTAATATAATATCTAATGCCCTTTAGATTGTGGACTCCCTAAGAAAGAGCAGTCTCATGTATCCCCCATTTACCCAGCATTTTTACTTAGTAGACATTCAATAAATCTGTGATAATAGCAAGTAGAAAGAAACAAAATATATCTTCTGCTTATCTAATTGGTCACTGCCTTTGTAATAAATTGGAAGTGACTCATCTCCAAAATTTGGTTGCCAATTCCTTTCTTAAAGTATGTTTAAGTAGAAAACCACTACATTTTTCAATAGTGTCCATAAATCCTCTTGACTTGAGATCACTTTTTGACATTCAAATAACCTAAATTCCTTGTTCCTAATGTAACCAAAGTTCACTTTGTTTTGTCCTGTCTTCAAGGAGCCAAAATAATTGCTCATTCTTATTTTTAGAGCCATCATAGGATATTAGGCCTCTAATGGATTTTAAGAGAATCCCTTGACTTTTGGCAATAATCACCCAAACAAAGTCTGCTATGAGTATATTTTGCTAAGAGTAGTAACTAAGCTAAATATAGCAATTACAGACTCGGTTGGCAATCCATTCTGTCAACTAGCTGGATTTTTTCATCTACCAGTAGAACAACATTTACACAAGCTTTTCATTGCTTATTTAAGTCATTCATTGATAAGTGACATTTGTTGATCATTTGACGTTGCTGGACTCTTCTCATTTTGTTAATCATTATCCTGTTCTTTTCAAAGCATTTGTAAATGAATTCTAGTTTTCTTTCTACTCCATGAAATAGTTGTAGGTTGCCATATCTAAGTATATTATGATTCTGATACAAAAAGTTAAGTACTTGTTACATGTACTTAACATGTATAGATTTTTTTGCATAGATTTACATATAAATTTGTAAATGATAAATATCATATTTCTGTTTCACTAACTGCCTAGGCCTATCAAAAGTATGTTAAAAAGAATGGTGAAGAAAAGTTACTTCCTGGACTCGACCTAAATCACAAACAACTCTTCTTTTTGAACTTTGCTCAGGTATGCTACCTTTTCTTGATTGATAGATATGAAAATCATTTTGAGTTATAATTTTATAGTAAGTTAGATAATGCATGCTGTGTTTTCTTGATTTAATCAATGTGGCAGATCATTTGACTTGACTAAATTTTGTTGTGTAGAACAGACTGTCAGATTATATTAATGACAATTATGCTCCTGTTTGCCTATCACTGAACAGTATTTAAAGAGTAAATGGTTGAGGAATGCAGAATTCCAATTTAATTTTTGCAGTAGGAAGCTTGCTTTTTTCCTCAGCCTGCCCAAACAAGTAAGTAGTGTCCTTGATTAAACCTTAAGCACAAAATTTCCTTTTTCTATTCCTATCCTAGGTGTGGTGTGGGACCTACAGGCCAGAGTATGCAGTCAACTCCATTAAAACAGATGTCCACAGTCCAGGCAATTTCAGGTACACGCGTTTGAACAGCAGCCAAGGTGCTCTAATATTGGCTCCATTAGTACTGAGTTTGGAAATTGGCCTTTTCTAACTCCGAATCTACAAAATTCAGAAATCTAAGGTTGTTGTTTTCTTCTCTATTGAGGTTTACAGATAGGATCAACAGAGCAGATCAGGTAAATGTCATGTTTACACAAGCTAGCCTTCACTGCTCTTATCCTCAGAATGTATGTGACCTAGGTTCAGTGCTTGATAGATTCCAATAAAGATGTCACTTCAGAACAGGGGCTCTGTTTAAAGGTAGCACAAGACATTTCTAAAAGGCTGTGGAAGGTTTAGGCCTAGGACCCATGCGTAGCTATGCCAAAAAAGAAAGATTTCCATTCAGCATTAAGGGAAACTGGCCAGTAATTAGAGCTCGTATGTCATGGAATAAAATTATCTCCAAAAGCTCCAGGAGAGAGTACCTTTAAGCAGAAGTCTGAGAACAACCTGTCAAGGATGATGGATTAAAATGCTCTGCATGGCGGAAGAATGAGTTAGAATATATCGAAAGCCCTTCTCAAATCAGAAAATCTATGAGAACATTGGATTGGAAGAGAATCATTCTAACCGGCATTTGAATGTTAAAGCCTAGATCCCTATCTAGCTGTTTTAGGACTAAATTCCTAATGCTGTCTTTTCCCCGGGGACTTCAACCCTTCTGCTCAGCAACAACTTTTCTCAGGCAAGACTATCTGAAAAATAAATTTAAAAGTTTTGTAGGGCGATTGGAAAGCAGAGTCTGAAAACAAAAGAGAACTAGTGGGCAGAATTTTAAAAGCGCTTCCTAAATAAACATGAACATAGTGCCCATATTATTCACTCCTAGGAAAGGACCACATTCAAATATGAAACAATAAAATACCACTTTTAAAAACGCATGTTGTTATAGTATGATCATTAGCAGCAGCAGCAGCATTTATATTTGCCTTAACATTTCTTTCAAAAGCATTCACTCAACAACTGTTTATTGTATCTTCATTTTGTGTATAATCCAAGCTGAATTTAGTCTTATTAAAATATACAAATTAACTGCTTTTTAGGTAACCAGCAACAAAAGTCACTGGATCAATTGACATTATGCTTAATCCAAGTAACTTTTAGTTTCAATTTTTAAAAGTTGTTTTTTTTTCTTCTGAAGTCTTTGAAAGTTAGGATGTAAGAATCTTTTATTTGCTCTCTGAGGATAACAGAGAACAGTTATAAGCTCACGCAAACTATTCACCACCACAACAATCGAATTTTTAAGTTCTGCTACATGTATCCCCATGACCTAAAGCATCCTATATAATATCCTCTATAAGAAAAGCCTAATATGCTAAGTGTCTGGTCAACCAGTCAGCCATTCAACCAATCAAAGCATAATATGCTAATGATATGTTAAGGCTGCTCAACCACTTGTTATGATGTTCACTGACCAACAGGGGGCAGATGCCCTAAAGAGTAGATTAGCTTGCTGTTGGGGGTCCAGTCAATCAGGACTGAAAGTGACAGTCTGGAAACGCTCTGGAGTCCTCCCATGGTTCCTCCCAGCTGGCCAACTCTCACCTCTCTCCCCAGCCCAAATCATGCACTGCTGGGGTCCCTTAGCCTGGCCTGTGCCCTCTCACAACCCAGGATCCCTCAGGGGATGCTTGAGAGCCAGTTTCAGCCCTATCCCACGGGCCAGGCTGAGGGACCCCACTGGTGCACAAATTTGTGCACCGAGCTTTTACTCACTCTCTCTCTCTTTCTCTCTCTCTCTCTATATATAAAAGCCTAAGCGACCAGTAGCTATGACGTGCACTGACCACCAGGGACAGACACTCCAACCAGTAGGTTAGCTTGCAGCTGTGGTCTGGCCAATCGGGACTGGGTGAAGTGAGCCAGATGCACCCTGGCGCACTCCCACAGTCCCGCCCCAGCACCAATCATGCACCGGTAGGGTCCCTTGGCCTGACTTGTGCCTTCTCCCAATTCAGGACCCCTCAGGGGATGTCAGAGAGCCAGTTTCGGCCTGATCCCTGCAGGCTAGGCTGAGGGACCCCACTGGTGCCTGAATCCGTGCACTAAGCCTCTAGTATATCCATAAACACCTAAGTCAATTTAAGCAACATTATTTTAGTACCTGGTATATCTGGGGTTCTTGGAGAAAGAGTACTGCAAATTAATAATTTGACTGCTCAATTTTGGCTCTTGACTATTAACATTTTTATCTTAACCACTGGGTTAAAAACTTCTCTGTTTAAAATGTATTTTCTACTTTCCTGCCTTATTAACACAATATCCTGAGCAAAACTGTGTGTATTTTTTCTTGATGACACAGACTATTGTTATGACTAATAGTTATGGTTTCACTGTTTATTAGTTTAGTGAAGTCCTCCAAAGCTAGCGTGTGGGGAGCTATTTATTCCTACACTGAAGCCACTAATGGCAATGCTTTTCGACTTTTCATTTTGGCTCCTGTTTGTTTCTTTCCTAATTCTCTTTCCTATTACTCCATTGCCTGCTTTTGACCATCCCATTCCTCCATTCTGATCAGCTCTGAAAACATCCTTTACCTTATATGCTGAAAAGTGAACATAAGCTTTGAAGTTAAGAAACACTTAAATTCCAACCATGTCTCTGCCATTTACAAACTGTTACTTAACCTCTGGGTCTCAATTTCTTGACATATAAAATGAGGATTAAATTATAAGAGTTTCTAGGAGGATTAATGCTAATGTTTCTGAAGTGCCTACTTCATAGTTATGTTTGAAAACTGGTACTGGGATTGGTTTTAAATACGAAAGGTATGAGCAGAATAAGAATTCCTGTGAATAAAGCATATGGACTTTGCAACATTCCACGTTTCCTGACAGTCAAGTACTTTCTGTTGTTCATTTCTTATGTCTGGATAGCTCAACATGCTGGTTAAGTGACATGTAGGTAAATGTGTAACTTTTCTACCACCAGTTATAAGCTGAAAATAGTTTTAATATAATTAGCTGTAGACTTTTGTATTTAGAATAAATACGTAAAATTATTTGCAACTTTCATTTTCTTTTTTCTGACCCAAAAGATGTCTCTGTGACTATTTGTTATTCATAATAAGAGAAGTATGTGTTGTTGTTTTTTAAAGGGTAAATGGAATGCCAACCTTTTGTCAAGGAAATTATTTTCTCTGGAGGTAAAGGGATTTCCTTGGCAAAAGGTTGAGGTTACATTTAGTTTTGGAAACAGGCTGCTTCCTGGCTGTACAAAGTAAAACATATTTTTAAAGAACCTTGAAAACTAAGAGACATGGAGTTGTTATTGAAAGATTGTATACAGTGGTTTATGTAGAAATGTTTAAAATATAGGAGGTTTTGTGCTCTGATGCTTAAATAGTCACAGATGAAAAACAAATGGTGAATTATACTTGATATAGAGCTGAATTTGTAAAATTATTTGTTAGGTCTAAGCTAAACTTGTTCTATTCTTTCTAACTAAAGTCTTATGTACTTTTAAATGAGCTTCTAAACTATTTGTATTTAAAACAAAAACATTTCCCCTTGATATCTAGAATTTGCAATTTAATTACTTCTTTCAGTCACTTCAGGGAATGGTTGTTATGTTAATATTTACTACATAAGCTGGAATATTCCTACATAATATAAAAGATAGATAATACTTTCAAAGCAAGTCAAAATAAACCAAATGATACCTGTGTTGTATTCTACCTAAATAGTAATGGTACTAATTTAAATACTTAGATTGCTTGATATTATTTTTCAGAAAAAAAAAAAAAAACACAAAAAAACTTCAGAGAACAAAACCAACTAATAAAGCAAGAAATATTTTCCACAACTTTCTTACTGACTCTTTTAAAAGAATACCCTTTCTAGTGTTTTATGCAGACACTAGAGGCTGGGTGCATGGATTCGTGCACCAGTGGGGGCCCTCAGCCTGGCCTGTAGGATCTGGCTGAAACTGGCTCTTTGACATCCCCCAAGGAGTCCCAGATTGTGAGAGGGCACAAGCCAGGCCCAACGACCCCACCAGTATGTGATTGGGGCCAGGGAGGGACGGGGGAGATTGGGCAGCTGGGGAGGGACTACAGGAGGGCCCCAGGGCATGTCCAGCCTGTCTCTCTCAGTTCCAATCAGCCAGACCCCAGCAGCAAGTTAACTTACTGGTCAGAGCATCTGCTCCTTGGTGGTCAGTGCATGTCATATTGACTGGTTGACCAGTTGACTGTCTGCCCCTTGGTGGTTAATGCACCTCATAGCAAGCAGTTGAGCCATCTTAGCATATCATTAGCATATTACGCTTTGATTTGTTGAATGAATGACCAGATGACCAGACACTTAGCATATTAGGCTTTTATTATATAGGATTTTCAAGTACCATGGCTATTTTGTCCCTTGTGATTCCATGATTTAGCATGCTTAAGCTAAACTCTCTTTGTAATAGTGAGGTTTTCTCCATCTAAAATAATAGCATTCATTTCTGATATTTTGTAAATATCGGTATGGATTTCATTTGAGTCTTGTTGAATTCCCATTAGTAATTATTAAATCTTCAGCTCTTACCTCAGAATCTCTTTACTTCTTTATCAATTTATAGTGGAACACATACTGATCAATGTGACCCTACTTTAAAAGTATTATGAACATTAGTTAATGGCAAAGATTGGATAGTTTATTAATGAATGAAGCTAGTTAATCTTATAGCCAAGTCATTCATTTAAAAGAAGTAATAAAAAATTGTCCGTGGACCCATTAATTGCAAGAAGCTCATTCAGTAATTTAAAAATCCAGCTAATTGCAGACAGGGGTAGTCAGATAAGTTGTAGGATACAAAGTCCATTCTTGGTCAAATGATATTCAAATTCATATATCTTAGATATTATTTTTGTTTTTATGCTTTCCAGTTTTAGGACATAGTAACATAGCATATATATATATATATATATATATACATATATCACTATATAAGTTTAAGGCATACAGCATGATTGCTTGATTTACATATAATATTAAATGATTACCATAATGGGATCAGCTAACATCTATAATTGCTTGTAACTTTTGACCACCTTCTTCCAATTCCCCCTCTCCCCATCCTCCCATCTGTAGGTCTTTTTAATATAAGTGATTATTTGCCAAGAGAATAAACAGCAGCAGAATAATAAAATAGTTTATGTAATAAACATTTCAAGTAAATCACTTGAGAAATAATAAAAGCCTTTATTATATTCTGTTATCGTAAACAAAAAGTACATAGTTTTCTTATAGCATGAAATTATGTAAGTAGTCTATGTAATATTAATTCGATGTGATCACACTCTCAGAGATGGAATTCACATTTTATTAATAATGTATCCAGTGTTTGAAATAGAGCACTTATGTCATCTACTCAAAGATTTGATGTTTTAAACAACCAAGCAGTAACTAGAATCCCTGGAAAGTAAATGAAACTGAGGTATGTTGTTGACCTAATTATTCAGAATCAAATTATCTAAGTGAAGCCTTTGGCTAGAAAGACAGGAGATGGAATGGAGGCTGAGAGCTGAGTGTGCGTTGGGTTGACTGTTGTTGGTGGTGATGTTCTGTGAACACCTTCCTGTTTTGCAGTGTGGTTCTTTTCTTTTTAATTTCCTTAATGCTTTTAAGGGAAATGTACAAGAAGTCATAGGTTTGGACTCAAGTATGTGTCCCATATGATTATATCTAAGACACAATCCTTTGAAAACAATACTTATTTTTTATTTTATTTTTTATATTGATCCTCACCCAATGAATGAAGATTTTTTTCCATTGATTTTTTTATTAGAGGGAGAGGAAGGGAGAAGGGAAGAGAGAGAGAAATATCGATGTGAGAGAGATACATCGCTTGGTTGCCTCCTGCTTAAATCCCGACCAGGGCCGGGTATTGAACCTACAACCAAAGTACATGTTCTTGACTGGGGAATCCATGACCCTTCAGTTCATGGGTCAACACTTGAACCACTTAGCCAAAGTGGCCAGGGCTGAAAAAATATTTAATGAAATAAAAACAAAAAAGAGTCGCTCTTCCAGTCAGTGACTGTCAGGTGCTTCTTTCTCAGTTCACCCAGAAGCTTGTGGGACAGCCAGCCACCCTGATGACTGCTCCCAGCCAGAGATAGGGCTTCCTAAAGTGGGAAGGGGACTGGATTAAAATCCGGAGTGGGGAATAGCCGGACCTCGGGCTGAATACGGCTCACAAAATCATTTGGTCTGGCCCTGGGAAGGCATTAGGAGTGAGTTAATTAAATGTTTGACCAAATATAGCAGGCTAAGTTTTAAGTTAGTAATTTTGTGTGGCCCACAAATGATGTTACCAATATCCAAATGGCCCTTGGCAGAAAAAAGGTTTCCCACCCTTACAGTAAAGGAATCAGAGCTCTCTCTCCATGAGCCTAGAACGTAGACAAGGACCTGTACAAATCCCTGATGTCTAAATCCTTTCATTCCTTCATATACAATCATTTTTGACCGTGTATCGAGTGAATTTGTTCTGAACTTTCAGATGTAAGGAATGACACCCTTTTATTATTGTTACTTAGATATCAAATTAATTCAAACTCTGAGCTCCCACTGTACGCCAGGAGGCGAGACATTTAATTTCAGTAGTTTTCAGCGTTCTTCTTTCTGGGGCTTCTATAGGAATCCAAAGACATCACAGGAGCTGAGAAAGGAGGGAAGAGCCTCCAGCCTGCTATGCTCACAGCTGACTCTCTTACAGTACGAGGGGCTCCATCTGAAGTCATGTGGCTCTGTCTCCTTCCAGTGGTCATGGGCAAGGGTCACAAGTGCCACCACTATTGATGTTCAAGTCACCTGACAGCCACACACCATCCTCTCAGGGCCCTGCTCAGAGTGGAGGCATATCCTGTCGTTCATACCACCCACCGTTACTGGCCCCTCCTCAGGCTCCTGCCAGTGGGCCAGCATTCTCTCTCTCAAGTGGACTAAGAGATGTCAGTTCCCCAGCTCTAGCTTCCATCCCTTCTCGACCCCCAACCCCATACCTGGAGGATTCTCCCTGAAGTTTACATCCTCCCCAAAGGCTAGGGGAGTCGTGTTGGGGGATTGAGAGATAGTTAATGGGGTCATCAGTGACACATTAGGAAGTCACATAAGAAATGTGATATGGGTCTTTCTTTCCTAGAATGGAGATAGGGAAAGGATTTCTTTCTATCCCAGTTGGTCTATCATAGTGAGCAGACAGCTGAGACCAGTTTGGCTCAGTGGATGGAGTGTCGGCCTGCGGACTGAAGGGTCCTGGGTTCAATTCCGGTCAAGGGCATGTGTCTTGATTGCAGGGAGGCGTTCAGAAGGCGGCTGATCGATGTCTCTCTCTCATTGATGTTTCTAACTTTCTATCCCTCTCCCTTCCTCTCTGTAGAGAATCAATAAGATATATTAAAAAAAATAGTGAGCAGACAACAAAAATATTAAGCAGTGTTTTTCTTCATAATGCCCTATAACTCCCACATGTAACTGCCATAATCAGGCGACAGGCTCATTCATCCAGTGCGTACTGATTCCTGCCATATGCATGCAGTGTGCCAGGCTTTGGGGTGAAGCAGGAGCAAGGGAGACATAATCTTTTGCCCTCAGAGATTACAGTGCAGTGGGTATGTCAGGAAGTAAAGAACAGGTAACTGTAAATTGTGAGAAGCTCTGTGATAGGGCTAGCACAGCGAGGGGGATCCAGAGGGATAGTATTTGAAGAAAGCCTCGAAGGGGGTGTGGGTAGCAGAGGCAGGAAGGCCGAGAAGGAGTTAGCCATATAGTCACTGGGAGGAACTTTCCAGAAAGTGGGCTCACAGGAGCAGCAAGTCTTGGAGAGGGAAGGAGCTTGGACATTTTAAGGAATGGATAGTAGGTCAGTGTCATCCTCCTGAGGAACAGGAAGGGAAATGTACCATGAGGAGGCAGGATGTTGGAGACCATGGTGAGGAGGTTGAATCTCCTTCAACCCCTGGAAGGTTTTAAGAAAAGGAATTCTAGCCGAAACCGGTTTGGCTCAGTGGATAGAGCGTCGGCCTGCGGACTGAAGGGTCCCGGGTTCGATTCCGGTCAAGGGCATGTACCTTGGTTGCAGACACATCCCCAGTAGGGGGCGTGCAAGAGGCAGCTGATTGATGTCTCTCTCTCTCATCGATGTTTCTAACTCTCTATCCCTCTTCCTTTCTCTCTGTAAAAAATCAATATATATATATATATATATATATATATATATATATATATATATAAAAGAAAAGGAATTCTAGAGTTTGATCTGTATTTTAAAGATCACTCTGTGCGCCAAGTGGAGAGTGGGTTGGGGGGGGGCGCAGACGTGCTCCTGGTCTTACGCTAATACATCTGTGTGTGGAGATCTCAGTAGATTAGAAGGTACTCTCAGGTCACTTGCTGCTAGCCTTCCCATGACTCCAATCTGCTCTCCTCCTTCCAACCCAAGGTGGGTGTGGCCCTGGTCTCCGTGGGCAGAGAAGGGAAGGAGGGTTTCTGGGTTGATGAGAAAACATCACCCCTGCATCACTGTACTGACCTGTCTCTCCTCTCAGATGCCGCTTGGTGCCGATGATAAGGGTGGGCCCTGTTGTTTTGCCCATCAGGATCTGAGATAAGAAGAGCTTGGCGTTTTGCCAGCCCTTTCCAGTTATTCAGGCTGGATCCAGTTTCCAATATTTATGGAGTTCTTTTGGAATCATAGATAATAAGTGTTGCCTTCCCTATTAAATCAAATCAACTAATATCTGTTTAAATCTACTATATTTCAGTTACCATGTGAGCCCTTTCACGGCACTATCATGAAAAGTCATGATTTTATTCTTTGACCAAACTCTCTTTATGTTAACTACAATTCCAAATATGAATTATGCATTTATGTTACAAGTGTGTATAGATAGAATGTTTATAAATTAATTCCCTATGAGAACCTTAAGATCCAAGTACTATTATTATATGCATTTTACAGAAAAGGAAACAGAGGCACAGAGAGGCTAAATAAATAACTCATAACCAGGATTCAAACCATACTGTCTGTCTTGCACATCTGTTCCCTTAACTCGTTAATGAGAAGAATGGACTCATTTTACCAGTTTCTTCGTCCTCCCCCTCCTCCTTCTCCACCCCTCCTACTCCCCCTCCATCTCCCCCTCTTCCCCCTTCTCCCCTTCCTCCCCTTCTTCCTCCTCCCC
>PVJN01048034.1:0-16211 GCA_004026805.1 Lasiurus borealis
CCTTGTCTACAAAACGAAGGGAAAAATATATTCCTTCTGGGTGTATTGTGAGATGTATATGAGATAAAAGTTGGGAAGAATAATTCAGGTCGTGGGGCTGATCATTCAGTACTTAAAAGAGAAATAGGATTTTGTTTAGAAAGTAACTTGTTGCTCAAAATCACCAGCTTCCTTCAGGTGATAGTACATTTCTGTTTCCTTTTAACAAAGCAATTCCTAGTTTAAATTTTCATTCCTCATACTCTATCTCCCTATCTTCAAGAAAGGATATCAATGAAACTGGCAGGCCAGTTGACTGACTTACTGTGTGTTTACAAAGCAAGCTGCCTGAAAACCTGAGACCTTATAGGATTATAAACAAAGAAATCCCTTCCCTCAGCTTCCTTACAGATGCTTTAATAAGGCTTCTTGGCCCTTTAGTCTCCAGCTGGATGCAAGTAACTTTTAAACCCCTCTGTGGTTATTATTGCATAATTAATAATAACAGTGATTGACTTAATTGCCAACCATTTGGTTGAATTAGTGGTTAAATTTAGTCATTGTATATAGGCAGAAAGTTCAGAGAGTTTATCAGGGAATTAAAATAAAAAATAAAAATGATACACCTGTTTTGAGTTTTTGTTGGAGAAGAAAATAGCTTTGGTTGGGTGTCTTCCAGATTGAGCATTTGTTGTCTCCCAGCCATATTTTTGATTGTTAGATCTGGGACTCTCTGAGAAAAGGCCCTGAATTGGCTAATCTGTTCACCTCTCCCTGAGGGCTTGCCTGCCTGTGGGAAACCGCACTGTCATTAGTTGTCTTAAATGCCAAGCTGGCCTTCGGAATACTGCGCAGCCCCACACTGTAAAAGAGTTAGTTAATTAAAGGAAAATTCTTCAGACATGAAAGGCAAGAGCAATGCAACAGAATTATGATTCTGGGACTATTTTGGCAGGGAACTGGCTAACTTGAGTACCCTTGTTACAGGCTTCACAGTTTAGCTTATTTTGTCTTTCAACTTGTTTCAAGCGGTAGTGCCAACATATTTAAAAATAATTAAAAAAAATCTTATGGTTCCTAATGATCTTTCAAAAACTTGGGAATTCTCTTTGTACCAGTTTTGTGATTTTCAATTTGGCAAAAAGTCCTTTGTGTGTTTCTGATGGAAATTTTAATTATAATTTTTAAAAAGACTATTGACAATCTCAATGGTAATAGGAACCTAGCTTTCAGTTCAGTGCTTATTTGATACTTACTGAGAACATTTCAATCCACTTTGCTTGTACTTAATTGACAATTTTTTCTCATGGAGGCCCATAGTGAAGAGGTTTGTGGTATTGATAAAAAAGCCTGTTCTACTAAGATGTTCTAAAAAATGAGGGAGAATAGGTAAGCTTGAGGTCAATTCCCAAATTCAAAACTTTGATTTTGAGAAGGAATGTTTAAAACAAAAAATTGAATAACCCTTAGGGCTATTTGGAGAGAAAGCAGATTGTGAAGGTCTTTGAGGGTATATAATCAACATTAAGTCTTTGCATCAAACAGATGAACAAAAAACTTCCCTGACATTGAGAACTTCATTGGGTTTGCTGTAATTTGTGCCTTGGAATTTTCAGATATTTTTTAAGTCAAGTTCAAATAGAAAGTCCCATAAAATATTGATGAGAAGTAGATACCATTGTATTGGAGGAGAGGAGAGATTGTATCAAGGCCAGTTGGTAGATTTGGGATGTACTAAAATAGCAGTATAAGGATTATAATCACACTGGGATATGGTAAAAGATCTTTTAAGAGACACTGAAAGCTGAGTTCTTAATTTTAGTTTCATGTAAAATTAATAATAATAAAGTATATTGGGCTGAGAATTTTGCATGGCAGTATCTTTAGCAATAAGATAAATTTGGCCAATCAGATAGAGAAGAAGGGCTTTGCCTTGTTTCTGGATGCTTGTACCATAGGAATAGGGTGAGTTATGTAGGATTCAACCAAGGCAACTCCAGGTTTCTGCAAGACTTAACTGTGCCTGCACTACTCAAAATTGTCTTAGTAAGAGGCCATTTTCCTTATGTTAGACATATTATGAAAAGGCAAATCTTACATAAATTAATAGTTAGAAAATATATGAAAACCTGATTGAGTTAGCTTCATCTTGGGGGAAATTTAGCAAAGGCAACTCAGAGAGATTTATGTAGTGGAGGAAGATGAGTAATCATAGGGGATAGACCTGGGCTGTGTGTTCAAGGATTTATTGGGTCTGTGTGCTCAAATGCCTCTCGGTTCTGTGCCTGCTGCTTGTCTCACCCAGGGTTGAGTTGCAACCAGCACAATTAACCAAGGTTTGCAAGTCTATGTTGCCTCGCTTGTTCTAGCTACTTTTACTGTTCCCTGGAAGAGAATTTCCCCCCAAGAAGACAGAGTACATTTTCCTGGTGGCCTGTGTAAGTTAGCATGTGATTAAAACTATTACAGCTGCCTACTGCTTAGACTGAGTTGCCTATCCCTTTCAATTTCCCAGAAAGGTTGAACCTAGATAGTAGTCTTGGGAGGAGGAGCTAATATCTGACTGAAAGAAGCCTACACCTGTAAAATGACAGCAAAAAAGAGAAATCTAATTAGTGTTTAGTTCTGCCTTTTTTAACCTTGGGCAAGTTAATTTACCAAACCTAACTGCCTCACCTATAAACTGATAATAATATCTAATACTTAAATACACTTGCTGTCATTATATAAGAACTGGCCAAATATTATTGTTATAAAGTAATGACCATTGTTAACCCCTTTTACAGGTGAGGAAGAAAATATTGAAGATGTTAAATAACTGTGCTTGTCATGCCACTAGTAGATGTTAGAGCCCAGACTCTGGATTTGAATCTAGGTGTGTGGACTCTGATGTGTGTTCTCTTGACCACCACAGTATACTTCAGAAGATTGTGCTTTATAAGTTTGTCTTAAAATGGACAGATATGCAAACAGTGTAAGTCCAATGTATAGTATGTAAACATGCAATAAATATTAGCCATTATTACACTTTCCCATCGGAGCTGTATATATTTTAATGTACATAGCCTTTATCCAAAACTTAGAATTATCATATAAGAAAGCAGGAAATCATATAGGATAAGTTTATGTAGCTGGTAAGAGGCAGATCTGTGATTTAAACAAGGATGTTCTGACTCCAGAGACCATGGCCCTTCTCTTTTGCCAATAGTTCATGGAATGTAGTGTGAGGATTTCTGGAGGGCCCAGAGTTAGAAAGAAGGTTCTATAAATCCATGGCTGTGCTAAGCTTGTTTGTATGTTGAATATGTGATATATTTCACACATATATGTACTATTTTCAGATGTATGCTATAATCAACCTACATAAACCTACTCTTATAATTAGGAAAGCATAAGAGTTCATTAGGTTCATTAACAATGCCTTCTTTCCATTATGTGTTTTCTCAATGTCCTAATACAAAAAGTGCAATTACTCTTAAGAGGAAATCCATGAATATTTTTGAAGGTAAAAGGACTTCCACATTTAAAACGTTTTGGACATAATAAATAAATTAATTTCATAAGCTTCCATGAAGAAATGGTCTAGGCCTATTATACATAAGTTTACTAGTGCACATTTCCTGTACCACGTAGAAGATTTTTAGAGTGAAGAAACTGTAGTGCTCTGGACAGACATAGTGGTAAGAGAAAAGATGCTCTATAGAGTTTCTTGTTCATGAATATGCACCACAAACAGTTTTAAAGGAGGAAAAAAAACACAGAGGACAGTAAGGCAACAGCTTTGGCTATAGAAATCTGAATACCCGAATTGCTTAAAGCTTTTTGTTGGGTTTGAGGAGTATGATTTCCATTAAGCGATGGGAATTATGTGGTCCTCACCCTTAGAAAGTGTGTGAGAATTTCTCCCTCAAGGTACAGATAAGTAATGAGTATTTGAAAGAAGGACATTTAGAGTTAATTTTCCAACTCACTATTATCCTTGGGACTACTGAAGAGGAAAAAAATCCCATTACTGTAGGTGACAGTGAACAAGAAATAAAACAAAGCAAGTTTTTACTTCTGTCTTCAATGATGTGGTGTGTCATAAACAATTTGACATAACTATCAACTTCCTTCTCAATGATGCTCATGAAATTTTAAGCATCATTCAACTTGGATTATGCATTGTGCTTGGAATTTAATTTTCTGTCTCGTTTTAATGATTAAATCAAATTTGGTGATTTGTAGAATTATAGTGAAAAATACTTGTAGTGAGAGAATCACTGCAGCCTTAACTCTTCATTTAGAGCAGAATTTCAAATTCTCTTTCAGCTCAAGACCATTTCTTCAAATGGAATCTAATATAGAGTCCAGTGTATACAAGATGAGAGTGGGTCTACTCTGATTGAAGCAGAATGAATCCCACCCACTCCCAAACATTGTCTCTACAGTCCCACCTCCCTGGTAGCCTTTGAGACACTGTTGAAGAGCACTAGCCTTTCAAGCATTTTACAAGGAAAATTTCCTATACAATTATTTCCCAGACTTGCACTCTAGTAGAAAGTTCAATGTGCAAATCTTTTCTGACTTTTTTTTGCAGGCATGATTAGTTATCCCTGAGATAACAGGTTTCTCACTCTCTACCAGCTCCAACTGATTGTAGGGAACTAGCTTCTAAGGATTGAATGCCTCACTGTACATCACTATGTTTCTGTGCAATGAAATAATATTGAGAGAGGGTAGAAAATTATGGTAATATGTCACAATATTCCTATTGAACTGATAATAAAAATCAATGCTCCCATTTACTGAGCACATTATATATATGCCACACACTCTACTTATAATTTTTACTCATTTATTATAGCACTCCTATAAGCTGGACATGATTACCTCCACTGTACAAATGAAGAAATTGAGGCTCAGGGAGTCATCCAAGTAACTGGAAGAGCTGGGATATCAGCCTAATTTCATTTCCACACAGCCAATATATATTTTTGATGATTTATATATTTGCTAATATCCTACTGAATACTGCTCAGGGTAAAATGTTAGATTAGCATTGATTATACTCTGATAGAATCTAAGCTTGTAACAGTGAACAATCATATGCAATTTGTGACTTAAATTATAAGCTTAAAATTATTTTGATGTTTTGCTCAATATGGTATTTTTTAGTAAGTCTGTAATAATTTATATTAGTGCATTTGGTATCTCTGGGAAGCAAAATAGCTCAGAAGGTTAGGGTATAAAGACAAATCTCGTTAGGAAGTTGAAGATCTGACTTATCATTACTGAACAAGTCAGTGTTTGGGAATTGTGTGTGTGTGTGTGATATTTGCATACTAATCCATGCAGTGCAAGTTTTACCTTTGTCATTGTTTAATTTGCAATGGCCATTTATTACATTACCATGTCCCTCATCTTAGAAAAAAACACCTCTTTTGATCCTAGGTCTCCTGCAGCCAATACTCAATTTCTCTGCTTTCTAGTAAAGAAGAACTTTTGGAAAGTATCTCTATTCCTCTACAGAAAGAATTCCAGATTGCAAAATTCTATGGCTAGTTCTCAGTCTTCTTTTTACCAGTTTCTTGGCATCATTTGACACAGTACATCATTTCATCCTTCTGGAAACTCTTTCTTCTCTTGGCTTCCCTGCTGCCCTGGTCTCCTACTCCAATACTGCTCTTCCTTTGTTGCTGCTTCCTCTTCTGGAGAGGACAGCATCCAGTTCTTGCTGGATTCTTCTATCTCATTAATTACCTCTCTTTCTCCTGCTCTCCTCCAACCACCCTAGCCTTATGGATTCTTGAGTATACCATGTTCTTTCTGCCTGACATCTTCTGTATTTGCTTTTCCCTCCATCTGACACTTACCCTTCATACAACTACATGGTTGATTCATTTCATTTAGGTCTTTCATCAAATATTGTTACTCTATCCATCATCCTTAGAGTCATTCTGAATTTCCTCACTCTGCTTTATTTATTTTTATTTTTTATACATATTTTAATTGATTTTTTACAGAGAGGAAGGAAGAGGGATAGAGAGTTAGAAACATCAATGAGAGAGAAACATTGATCAGCTACCTCCTGCACTTCCACTACTGGGGATGTGCTCGCAACCAAGGTACGTGCCCTTGACTGGAATTGAACCCAGGACTCTTCAGTTAGCAGGCTGATGTCCTATCCACTGAGTCAAACCGGTCAGGGTTGCTTTATTTTTCTTTAAAGAAATAATCATGATCTGAAATTATATAATTATTTCTTTACCTATTTTGTTTGTCTATTCTGATAGACTAGAAGCTTCCTGAAGGCAGGACTTGGTCCATCTTGTGCATTACTGTATCACTAATATTAGAACATTGCCTGACATTTAGGAAGGGCTCAAAGATATTTAATGGGGTTATACATTTATGGGCAAAGCAGTTCCATGTGAAATGACAATGCTTTGAAGTAATTATACCATACATATTATTTACACTCTTGATTTTCTAAATTTCATTTTGTCAACTCTGCAGTGGCTACTTTAGAGCTAATATATGGAATTTGTATTTCAATCTTGATTTTCTTACCTGTGCATGGTCTCTGCAGGTTTCAGTTTCTTCTTATTCCTGCATTTATGTACTTTAATGCCACATTTTTATGTTGAAGTAATGTGGATGTATATTCATACATATACACAATGATATGTTTGGGCAATTATATATTGCCCAAACACAAGAACATACACACATGTTCACTGGGGCATGAAGCCCATGAAAAAATGGAAACCAGATGATATATAAAGAACTCAAAGGTAAAGCACCAAATCCTTCATGCAGGAGAAATAGTTTCCGTACTGAACAATCACTATATATTGGCTCCCGAAGTAGTTCAAAGATCGATTTTGCTGTTCTAAATGACAGCTAGAATCTATTCACTCACTAACAGTGTTTTCAATTAGGCAATGAACCAAATTAAATTATCTCTTTAATTAGCAATATTCCACAAGGTAGTCCTAATGAATTTGATAGGTAATTCCTTTGTAACATAGTGAGCAACTTATAGACCTTTCTTTCTAGTAAGATAGCTAAAGTCAACCACCAGAACTTTTCTTGGAGCAAGGTCATAACTTATTGATTTCACTTCATTGGAGACATCAATTGAATAAAAGCAATTGGATAAAAAATGCCAAAGGGGGTATAAGGGAGCAAGATACATCTTTGCTTTTTTGGAGAAGAGGACATAAGTGTGACCATATGTTGGCATTTCTCCAAATAAGACATGTTGATGCAGCCTTTCTAAAATAGCTGCTTTCAAACAGTCCTTTGCTCTCATGACCTTTGACATGATCGTGTTAATATTTCTCTTTTAGATCTTAGATCACTTGTTACAGTGCATGGGTGCAACAGATATCCCCAGCCACCCTTGATTCCTTTCCTATTCTCTTTTTATTTTATCTAATCCTGGAAATTCACTAAGTATGCATTATTATTGTTGTTGTTGTTGTTTAATATGGCTTTTTACTGATTTCAGAGAGAGGAAGGGAGAGAGAGAGAAAATAGAAATATCAATGATAAGAGAGAATCATTGATTTGTGCCTTCTGCACACCCCCTATTAGGGATCGAGCCCACATCCGGGGCATGCGCCCTAACAGGTAATCTAACTGTGAACCTCCTAATTCATGGGTCTATGCTCAACCACTGAGCAACACTGGCAGGGCTAAGTATGTATTACTTTTGTATATAGAAAAAAATATCATTGAGGAGTGAGAGAACTGCTAGAAAACATGCAAAATGTTTTCTGTGTAGTATTATAGTTCAAGTATCCTCCCCCATTTCAGTACAATATACACACAGTCAGATCAAATTTTCATAATTAGGAAACCTGCAAAGACGAGTATCCACAATCGAGTTCTCTAAATGTTCAAATGTAAAACAGGTGAAGTAACATTTTTACACAGACAATTCTGTTTATTCATGAATGTAAGGGAGTATGCCCATTGTAAGTTTAGCAGACTGTTTAAGACATGAGCGAATTCTCAGAGAATTAGCAAGCCCTTTGCTAAAAATGATGGATGACCCTCTCTGAGATGAGTAAGTGTGGTAAACATATAACTTCTGGTCACATATAGTTTGTCTGCCAGATGATGCCTAACCTCACCCCATCCCTCATCCTCAACCCATCTCTGACCCCACCTCATTCCAGACACCCACTTAATCCCTGCCTTCTGTCCCAAGGGGTGGGGATCAACAACAGGATGAAGTTCAAGGCTGTGGAGAGATTTTAGAATGGAAAGAAAATGTCTGTTTCACACATTACTTGTTAATAGAAACAGCTGAAAGTTTAATGGTGTGTTTTTTGGGCTGTGTTTAAAAATCTGCATGAAAACAGCTGTATCATCGCACAGCTGTGTCAAAACAGCCTTGTCAGAAATGTCATATATACACTTACTTTTCCCCCCAAGTTATTTGGACAGATCATACTTTTCTATGTATGTCTTTTCTCCACAGGTATTCAGCTATGTATATTTTATAGCATATGCCTGGTAAACACGTTTATAAAGTATAAGGATAAAAATCTGATGCACACTTGATATATTACTGTACAAATTAAACTGTATTATCACTTTTTGAGACTCTATCCACCTGAGATATTCCAGCCCACAGTCTGAATTTCTGAGCTTCATGGATGTAATATTTAGAATGTAACATAAAAATCTTGAAAGAATTAGCTTGCCCTTAAAAAAATCCCTTTAATGAACTTATGAGAGAGCAAATGCATACATTAGAGAAAAATGAAAATAAAAATTTTCATTTTAAATGTAACCATAAATTCAATAACCAATTACTACCATTACCCAACCATTTGCAATATGATAAAATTTTAAAACTTTTATTGCCAAAATCGGTTTGGCTCAGTGGATAGAGCGTCAGCTTGCAGATTGAAAGGTCCCAGGTTCGATTCTGGTCAAGTGCATGTGCCTTGGTTGTGGGCACATCCCCAGTGGGGGTGTGCAGGAGGCAGCTGACGGATGATTCTCTCTCATTGATGTTTCTGACTCTCCATCCCTCTCCCTTCCTCTCTGTAAAAAATCAATAGAATAAATTAAAAAAAAACTTTTATTGATTTTTCTTTAATGTTTTACATTATAAAATGGAAATGAGTATATTGCATTTTAATTCTTGTTATGTTTTCACGGTTTGAGTGAAAGGAGTCAGGTGAAGCATACTGCTATGTATCAGATTTTTTGAAAATTGGTCTTGGACATGATTTAGATACTTATGGAATTTGGAAGTTTATATTTAATGCAACTTCTAAATTTTTGAATGCACACAAAGTGTATGAGCACTTAATAATTATGTGACCTTGAGTGAGAGTGATTTAACCTTTCTGAGGATGGATCTCCTCCTCTTCAAAATGTACTTGCCACCCCGTAGTGGGGAGGATTAAACTTGTAATACATGGAAAGTATCCAATCCAGGGTAAATATACTCAACCCTCGATGCTACCTAATTCACCAACCCCGAAGGTCCCTGAGGCCTCCCCTCTCTCATTCATGGCCTGGAGTTGAGACTTCCCGTGTACTTTTTCCCATGCTTAGTAGCTTGCAAGTCTTTATCCCTCGTTTGTATTGGAGTGATCTGATTGCCATAGCGGCAGATTAAAAGAGAGGCCCATGGCCTCCCATGCCCCGAGCCCCAGCTGTTAAGCAGGGTTGGGAAGAAGACAACTGCAAGCAGCTCCACTTAACTCTGGGAAAGCTCAGGCTGTTACTTCAGCCCTTACTCCTCTAGGCATTTTCCCAAGCCCATTAGAACAGGCCTTACTTGAGACCTTGCTGGCGGTACAAACTGGATCCCACCATCACAGTCCCCTGTACATCCAGGCACCAACCCAGATTCTATTTGTAAATATGTTAGAGGAGAGCTGATACTAACACAATTAAAAACCAAAGCCTATGCCCAGCCGGCATGGCTCAGTGGTTGAGTATGGACCTTTGAACCAGGAGGTCATGGTTCCATTCCTGGTCAGGGCACATGTTTGGGTTTCAGGCTCAGTCTCCAATGTGGGGCATGCAATCAATGATTCTCTCACACCTCATTGATGTTTCTCTCTGTTTCTCTTTCTCTCTCTTCCACTATGAAATCAATGAAAAAAAAAAGCCTAAAATTAAGTTTAGGGAGCAAACATATTGATGTGAATAAGATATAGAGTGAAAACAAACAAAAATTTAGAATTCAGCCTGTGCCCTTCCAGAGGGAGTGGGGCTGGGGTTGATTGGAACAGGAAGGTGGCATCTGAATTGATTTGGAAAAAGTCAAGAGACAGAGAGACTGGAAGTCCTTTATAACTTCTATCACTTTACCTTGATTAGCCCTATTTATCAACGACTAGAAGATAGCCTGTGAAAGGGAGCGATTTCAAATGGAAACTGTCTTGCTTACCCTTAATCTATACTTGGATATCTTTATAGCACATACTAGAGGCCCAGTGCATGCAACTTTGTGCCCTGGGGGTGGCAGTCCCTCAGCCAGACCTGTGCCCTCTTGTAGTCTGGGACCTCTCAGTGAATGTCTGACTGATGGCTTAAACCACAGTCTGACATCCTTAATGCTGCTGCAGAGGTGGGAGAGGCTCCCACCATAGCCGCTGTGCTCACAGACATCAGCGCAGCTTGTGGCTGAGCAGAACTCACGCTGTGGAAGCTCATTGACCACCAGGGGGCAGCTTCTATGCTGAGCATCTGTCCCCTGGTGGTCAGTGTGTGCCCGGTTGTTCCTCATTGTTCTGCTAATGTTAGGGTCAATTTGCTTATTACCCTTTTATTACATAAAACATTTCACATTAAATATTCTAGAATTTTTCTTAGTACATAACTCGGTGAAGCATATCACTGGAAGATTTATGGTTATATTGTTTGATACATGGAATTTATGACTACAACTTGAGTTGAATAAACTTCCTAATTCTTGATGGCTTGTGTATCAGATGAGCCTATACCAGTGTTTTCAACTTTGCCCATTGAGGAACTTTAAAAAAACCACTGATGCTTGGGTCTCAACTTCAGAGATTCTAATTTAATTGGTTCAAGTCATGGCTTAAAGAACAAAGGTTTTAAATTTTCTCAGGTGATTCTAATATTTAAGCAAGGTTTAGAACCACTGGTCTAGATTAAGGATTAAAATGCTCCAGCTAAGCTTATAATTTATATAACCTGATAAAAATCTCTTTTGCACGTAATTCAGTGAAGACTTAGTGAGAAGCCTTTCTCGAAGGCCCTTTTCTTTGAGCCCTGAGTTTGCAATTTTATGACCAAAAATCTGATATATTATTGAAAAGAAGAAGAATTTTATAGTACATGTGCTGCTGAAGTGAGCCCAGAAGAAGAATATTATAATTTTATTATTTGAAGTGTGGTTATAAGCAATTTCAACCAAATATATTCTTCTACAGAGAAGTACCAGTTGGTGAGAGAAATAAAAATGTTAGTGCAAATTAATCTTTAAAGCTGGAGATAAATGAGAGAGAGAGAGAGAGAGAGAGAGAGAGAGAGAGAGAGAGAGAGAGAGAGAGAGAGATTGGGAAATTTCCTTAGTTGATTTACATAGCATTTTTAAAAATGTGGTAAAAAACACACAATATAAATTTGCTACCTTAACAATTTTACTTCTCTAGTTGTAGAACTTCCATTCAGTCAGCTTTTATATGGTTCTGAATGATGGCTGTTCTGTATTTCAGTTGTAATTTTTACATGATTGTGGGAGGCAGCGAGTACTGAGTTTACCTACACTGCCATCTTAGTTCTTTTGAACAGATAACATTTTGTGTCTATTAAACAATGAGACATGCTAAGTACATAACTAATAAGTTTTTCCTATGCAGGCTAACTTGAACTCAAGATAAGATGCAAATGAAAAGCAATGTAGTACCACTTGTTAATTTAGAAGGCATATGAAGAAACTCAGAATTTGGCTCCTCTCTCTCCCTTTCTCTAGGATCTGTTTGTAAATTTTCTTTTAAAAATGTAACTTGTTTTGTTTAATGATTCATTATTTTTTCTTTGTTTAAAAATAACTTTTTATACAAACGCACAAAATTAGAAATCAGTGGGGGACTGACTACAGATAAAGATGGTGTCCCTCAGCCCAGCCTGCACCTTCTCCAATCTGGGACCCATTGAAAGATGTCCCTGGAATCCAGCCTAAATGGGCAGTTGGACATCCCTCTCACAACCCAGGAATGCTAGTTCCCAATTGCTTGCCTGCCTGCCTGATTGTCCATAACTGCTTCTGCCTGCCAGCCTGATCACCCCCAACCACTCCCCTGCCTGCCTGATTGATGCCTAACTACTTTCCTGCTGGCCCAATTGCCCCTAACTGTCCTCCTTTGTCAACCTGATCACCCCTAACTGTCCTCCCCTGCAGACCTTATCTCCCCTAATTGCTCTCCCCTGCAGGACTGGTCACCCCCAAGTGCCCTCCCCTGCTAGCCCAGTCACCCCTAACTACCCTCCCCTGCAGGCCTGGTTGCCCACAATTGCCCTCCCCTGCAAGCCTTGTCCCCCCTAGCTGCCCTCCCCTAGGCCTGGTCCCTCCCAACTGCCCTCTCCTAGAGGCCTGGTCACCCACAACTGCCCTGCCCTGCTGGCCATCTTGTGGCAGCCCTTTTGTGTCCATATGGGGTGGCCATCTTTGAACACATGGGGGAAGCCATCTTGTACGTTGGAGTGATGGTCAATTTGCATATTAGGCCTTTATTATAACTTGACAGGGCATTTTGCATAGTTTAGTTTACCTATAAAAATATCTCCATATCATAGGAACAAAGTATGATGCTTTGACATTTATTCTCTTTCTATGCAGTTGGAAATTTTTGGGCTATTCTGCGGGAACCAAGGCAAACTAAGTCAACAAATACCAGCATAACTTGTTGGTGGATAGTTTTCTCATAAAGTACCATTCTTAACCTTTTATTTTTCTAAGATGCACCCAACAGCATCAATTGAAATAAGACTTAGTGAGAAGCCTCTTGAAATAAAAGAATCCAATCGAAATAAGCAGCCTATTGATTTTTGGATCATTAATTAAGAAGCATAATTCATACATTAAAAAATGTAATACAGAAAATTATAACTTCTTAAGATTTCTAATAGAATGTGATTAAGTATTGATTGCCAACACCATATAGATGTCATATAAATGTTTTCTCACTGTGAACAGCAAATTATTTAATATGTTAGGGACTGCTAGCTTTTAAAAAAGGCTTTCAAATGTGTTTTTCTGTCAAGGGATAGAACACATCTTTGGTACAAACCAGTAGAATTTCATGTTTGAGACATATACCACAATTCATTAAGCACATAGGTCACATGTAATTAATGTTTAGGGGGAAAAAGCTTAATTAACCAGCATCTAATTTAAAAATTTTAAATATATTGAGGACTTGACTTCTTTATCCAGGGTTATATTTGTAAATCAAACAAATCAGGTATATTTTTCTATATTTTATTGCCAATATTGAATCAATTTATTTTGTAGAATTCAGAGTAATTGATTTAGAGATCTAGCATCACACTCTAAATAAAATTGACCTGATTTATACAGTACTTAAGGTTTTTACAGGAGAGCAACTTTTGTAAAATGGACATCAGTAGTCAAATAGCCAAACTTATTGTATGATTAAAACAGTGTGTGTAGAATGATTAAAAAAAGTTCTAATACTCTAAGGGTTATTTGAAATCAATGTTGAAGTAAGGATGAGCAAGTTAATCATTTTCATGTTTTTTCAACAATAGCAATTTAAAAATTCTTCATTGTGAGCTTTTATATTTCTAGGCCATGTTCCAGAAACCTACCTTTATAGCCAGTAGACTACTTAGCAGTCTAGCTGGTAAAACTGCATTTCTGAAGGCCATATATAATCTCTTCTGCTCATAATGACAGATAGCTTTCATAATAGAATTTACTCTTGAGATTAATACATGTATTACACATTTTCTTCTCAACTTTTTCTTTAAGGTGCTATTTTCCTGAGTTCAGATTAAAATTTCTTAGAAGTTCAGTACAGTGGTACCTCGAGAAACTAGTGCTCTAACATACGAGATTTTTGAGATACGAGCCGTCGAGCGACAATTTTTGCTTTGAAATACGAGCAACAGTTGAGATATGAGTAATCGCGCGGATCAGCTGGCTGCACACGACCCACCAGTTTACCGAGACTCGAGGGTCTCATAGTTTCCCATGCCTCAAGGTTACGGAACGAATTAAACTCATATCTCGAGGTACCACTGTATTTAGTTGGTGTGCGTATGTGTGTGTATGTGTGTGTGTATGTGTGTGTGTGTGTGTGTGTGTGTGTGTGGTGGGGGGGGCGAGGAGGGGAGTGGATATGTAAAAGGGATTATGAAGCTAGAAATCAAGCTGAAGTTTTCCCCTCCCCGAGTAGCATTTCTTTGAAGTAGTTTTGTCTCTCAGTGGGAGGGGGGTGGAGGGGGCGTGGAATCATCATACTGTACTTCATGTTGAACATGACCTTGTGTGGCTGCAAGTTGGACTATTGGGAAGCATCAGGACGAAGAAAATCTGGGCTGATTTTACCTTGTGTGTCTTAACAACTTTCACATGAGGAGAGAACCTCACATTAGACAAAGGATGATTAAAGGCAAAAGTTGAGTAGAGTGGATTAAGCTAATGCCCTCCAGAATGTGGCAGAGATGGTTTGAGGGTTGCCTTTTTTTTCTAAATTCTTTTTGGTTTAGCGTATATTTTCCTTTCTTTTTACTTCTTCAAATTGAGATCCATGCAGTAAATTTTGAGTAGGGGAAAGGACACTCATCTGTGTATGGTGGTGTCATGGAAAGAAACTTGAACTGGAAGCCTGGTTTCAGGATTAACCTAGGGAATTTTCCACTTTCTTTAGACTGGGTAAAATAGTTCACAGAAATAATACATATAAAAGAGAAAATGGAAATATTATTAACATCGAGCGAAGAAATACATTAAGTGAAACACAAGCATGAGCTTATACTAGTAGAAAGGCAGAGAACAAGATGCTAGGGGTCCTGATAGTTGGTCACATCCTGGGGACTGAGCAGATGAAGGAATAAAGAAGCAGAATTGCAGTGCCTGCAGACCCAAATCTGCAACAAGATGGGCTTCAAAGCCCTGCTGTGTGTTTCTTTTTGCCCTACGAATGGGTACATTCTTGAAATTGTGTATTCAATTTCACCTTAGTTTTTTCTGGACAATGTAGGTGGTTTTCTTTGCCTGCTTGCTTAAAAAAAAAAGGAACCCAAGCCTTTGTATAGAATCTTTGCAATCAGGACAAAAGGAAGCAGGGTATTGGGTCCATCAGAATGATTATTTTGTTGACATAATAGAAAATTCACCTTTACTAGGTTAATACATAAAGAGATTTATTAGCTCATGTTATTAAAAATGTCCAGAGGTAGGATAGTCTGAAGGAGAAATCTGGCCTGGGCTCTTGTTTTGTTTTGCTGTGATTTACTCGATTTGTTCTCATGTCACTCAGCTTTGTTCACATAGTGCCTTTGTCCTCATTCTCTTTCTTTGTGGCCACAAGATTGCAGACATCATATCCTCACAGCATACTTTTTTTCCATAGTAGGAGAGAATATCTGTTACGACCACTCCGGAGGGGTACAGTTCACATGGCATATAATGCAGCTCTCAGAGTGGTGGCAAGTGTCCCAGAATGCCTGGCAAAACTTTTAACTATCCCCATGTTTGATCCAGTATAGGCCCCCTATCAACCCATGAACCAAACACTGTGTGAGGAGAATAGAATGCCTTGCTGAGTTTAACCAATCCTGTAGCAAAATTGAGCAAGATTCATTGGAACCACATGGATTTCTAAAAGAGATTTGGGATGATTTTTTAAGGGATAAGTGCAGAAAGGTAGTTGCAGAGAAAATAAAAAGTGTATTGCTTTCTATGTTTTGGGTGAGCACTATCCCTTTTTGCCCCGTGAGAGCTATTTTGAGCACTCAACCTCTCTGATACTATTTAAAGTCCCCGACTGTCCAAACTATTGCTTTCTCCAAATTATTCCATTTGATTTCTGCCTCCACTGAAAAAATAGAGATCTGGGTCTGGGACTCCCAAGGTCATGTGATGTCCAGAAGAAATGCCGAATGCAAAAATGTCACCACTCCTCTATTTCCCACTCAAAAATGCAGAGGTAGCTCATTTTTATCTCCCTTCTAACTGCTTAAACTACTGACCTGCATGCACAGTAGATCAAGGTTTT
>PVJN01048035.1:0-15764 GCA_004026805.1 Lasiurus borealis
GGAGTCCTTTGGGTTTTTTATGTACAATATCATGTCATCTGCAAATAAGGACAGCTTTACTTCTTCTTTTCCAATTTGGATGCCTTTTATTTCTTCTTCTTGTCTAATTGCTATGGCTAATACTTCCAGTACTATGTCGAACAGGAGAGGTGAGAGTGGGCATCCCTGTCTTGTTCCTGTTCTTAGGGGAAATGGTTTTCGTTTTTGCCCATTGAGTATGATGTTAGCTGTGGGTTTATTGTATATGGCTTTTATGATGTTGAGATATGATCCTTATATTCCCACTTTGCTGAGAGTTTTTATCAAGAAAGGGTGTTGGATTTTGTCAAATGCTTTTTCTGCATCAATTGATATGACTATGTGATTTTTATCTCTCAATTTGTTTATGTGATGTATCACATTTATTGATTTGCGGATATTGAACCATCCCTGCATTCCTGTGTTGATAAATAAGTATTTGTTGTTCATAATTTTTATCTTTACCTTTTTCTTCTTTTCCTCTTCTTATAGAATACCTTTCAGCATTTCATACTGCTTTGGTGGTGATGAACCCCTTTAGCTTTTTCTTATCTGTGAAGCTCTTTATCTGACCTTCAATTCTGAATGATAGCTTTGCTGGGTAGAGTAATTTGGTTGTAGGTTGTTGCTATTCATCACTTTGAATATTTCTTGCCACTACCTTCTGGCCTGCATAGTTTTTGTTGAGAAATCAGCTGACAATCATATGGGTGCTCCCTTGTAGGAAATTAACTGTTTTCTCTTGCTGCTTTTAAGATTCTCTCTTTGTCTTTTGCTCTTGGTATTTTAATTATGATGTGTCTTGGTATGGTCCTCTTTGGCTTCCTTTTGTTTGGGGTTCTGTGCACTTCCTGGACTTGTAAGTCTATTTCTTTCCTGGACTTGTAAGTCTATTTCACCAGGTGGGAGAAGTTTTCGATTGTTATTTCTTCAAATAGGTTTTTTAAAATTTTATTTCAATCATCAACATTTAATATATTTTTATTGATTTTTTACAGAGAGGAAGGAAGATAGATAGCCAGAAACTTCAATGAGCTGCCTTCTACACACCCCCCACTGGGGATGTGCCCACAACCAAGGTACGTGCCCTTGACTGCAATCAAACCTGGGATCCATCAGTCCATAGGCCGATGCTCTATCCACTGAGTTAAACCGGTTTCAGTTTCAAATAGGTTTTCAGTGTCTTGCTCTCTCTCTTCTTCTGGCACCCCCATAATTCAGATTTGGTACACTTGAGTTTGTCCCAGAGGGTCCTTACACTATCTACAATTTTTTTTATTCATTTTTCTTTTTTCTTTTCTGGTTGAGAGTTTTTTTTTTTTTTGTTGTTGTTGTTGTTTTGTTTTTTGCTTCTTTGTATTTCAAATCTTTGACTTGATTCTTGTGGTCCTCTAGTCTGCTGTTAGGTCTCTGTATAATCTTTTTTATTTCAGTAAGTGTATGTTTAATTTCTAGTTGGTCCTTTTTCATAACCTTGAGGATCTCGCTAAATTTACTGGCCTTTTCTAGGAAATTCTTGAAAAATCTTATAACCGTGGTTTTGAACTCTATATCCAGTCATTTATTTTCCTCCATTTCTTTCATTTGTGATCTGTTTCTTTGTCTCCACATTTTCGCTGTTTCCCTGAGTTGGTAGAGTAGCTTTGTGTGCTAGGTGTGCTATAGGGCCCAGTGGCTGAGCCTCCCCAGTTACCTGAGGTGGACACTCTTAGTGCACCCCTTTGTGTATTGTGTGCACAGCCTTGTTGTAGTTAAGTCTTTTTTTTTTTAATGTATTTTTATTGACCTTTCACAGAGAGGAAGGGAGAGGGATAGAGAGCTAGAAACATCAAAAGGAGAGAAACATCGAACAGCTGCAACCAAGGTACGTGCACTTGATTGGAATCAAACCCAGAACCCTTCATTCTACAGGCCAATGCTCTATCCACTGAGCCAAATTGGTCTCTGCTGTAGCTAAGTCTTGATTGTTGTTGCTATCACTGGGAGGAATTAACCTCCAGGCCAATTGGTTGTGAAGATCAGCTGTGTCTGTGCTGGGAGAACTTCTGTGCTGGAGACACCCTCATGAAATAAGACTTGCAAAATTTCAAAAGCCTCTGTGCTCAGCTTGCATGGGGTGGAGTCTCAGGGCAGAGCATACAGCCTTGGTTTCCTGTCAGCCCTGCTCTATGAGGCCCCTGGGTTTCAGTGTCCCTTGGTAATTGCTACAAGGACCTCTGAGAGAAAGCCGCCCTCAAGTTCCACCTGCTGCCAGACAATCCAGTTTCTCCCCGAATGAGTCTGGGTTTCCTGAGTCTCGCCCGTGACTGGAATTCAGTGTAATTGGGAGCTTCTGTCTCCCTCCCACTTGAGAAAGCTGGCCACGCACTCAGCAGTTTTCTCTGTGCTCACACACCTCCAAATCTCTGTCTCCCACAGCTCCCCTGAGTCTCAGTGTGCTTTTCTCTTTTCCTGACAGTCTAGATTCCCCCTGAATGGGTCTGGGTTCCCAGAGTCTCACCCGGAACTGGAGTTCAGCACAGACAGGAGTTTCCATCTCCCTCCTGCTTGAGAAAGCCAGCTGCACATTCAGCCGCCAGTCCTCTCCACATGCCTCCGGACCTCAGCCTTTTGCAGCTCCTCTGAGTCTCAATGTGCTTTTCTCTTTCCTTCTAGTTGTAGAATTTCCACTCAGCCAGCTTTCCTGTGGTTCTGGATGGTGTCCATTTTGTCTTTTAGTTGTAGTTTTGAAATTGTTGTGCAAGGCAGCAGTTTAGGTGTTTACCTATGCTGCCATCTTGGTTTCTCCTCAGTACTATTTCCTCATAGCACCTATCTTTGTCCCATTGAAGATATTTCCTTGACTCCAAAAATACTATTGATAATTACAATAACCTATAAAGTTCAGAAAAAATATATAAGAAAGAAGGGTCCATCACTCATTGCTCAATACCCAGAAAAAGCCCCTCTATATGTAAAAAAACCCCATATATATATATCAGAAATCCATTTGGTTTAAGGAGCTTATGGTTGGTGATGCCTTATTCTTCCCCCATCATAACAATTTGTTCATTCTAAGCTAATTGGTCTTTAAATCCCTGACTTTCAAGGAGTGGCTTATTGGTGGACATTATATTCACTGAAAATATTCTGGGCTGCCAGAACATTTTCTTAGGAAGAAGGGGCTGTTTGCCCCTGAAACCAGGAAGGTAGCCACTTACTCCACCTTTTTAAAAACACATCCCTTCTCAGGATCCCATGTGGAGAAGATGCAACTTAATGCTCTTCCCTCGGTTTTTGTTTTCTTTTTTTTTTTCCATTCAATTATTCATCTTGGTCCCCACTTTCCACACCCAGGCAGCTCTCCAGCTCCCAATGGTGGTTATTAGGGCAGGCCACCCAGCTAGCCCAAGTCTTCTCTGAATTCCTATTATGCTTTATTGTCTCTTCTACTTGCCTTTTTCCAGCCTCGTATTTTTCACAAGTTGTTTCTTACGAAGAAGGCCTGCTTTTCATCCAGACATAACTCCAAGGGCCAAATCTGTGCTCTACACAGAGACATTTTATTTAATCAGAATGTGTGGTGAACCTTCGGGCTGGTTCCTTTTACTGCAAATGTATATTCAACACTAACCAGAATTCCCCCCTCAGAATATATTCAAGACAACTGATTCTTCTCTCATGTCTCCATAATAAAGACCAGAGAATATCATAAAATTTTCCATTGTTTTGGAAGTACTTGTAGTTTCAGCATCCTGGAAAGAGTTCTTATTGCCAAAGTTGTACTGTTGAGGCAAGAAAATGGAATCTAGGGTTGCACATTTCTCTCATTCTTTGTCCCCAAGACTTAGCTTTTAGTCATCAATTGTACTTGAGGTGTGTAAGTCAGCAATGAAAATGAAGAGGAAAGATAAAAGAGATCATATCAGTGAAGCAGGAGTATCTCAGTGTTATGGCAGGACCTACTCACTTGACCAGGAGGGATTGCAGTGCAGCAGCCCCTGATCAGGGAGTTCAATGCATTGGGCTTCCAAGGAAGAGTGTAAACGACATACAGTCTTTCATGGGGTGTGTGTGAGGGGAGTGCATTATGGTGTTGGGTCCCGGAGATTCAACTCTCGATTAAGGGCAGAAACTCATTTCATTGCATTCTCTCTGCTTTCTTTCATTTTCCTTTGAACTCCTCTGGGCCCGTCACTGAAAAGCAACCATTGAGCATATAATGGGTAAAAATTATAGAATAAAGATTCAAAGTCTGGCACATAGAAAGTTTTCAATAAATAGTTGGTGGCTGGATAAATGAGTACACAGTTTTGGACCCTGCTTTTGCCTCCAATTTTCAAGTGACCTTAGAAAACTGATTATCCTCTCTAAGCCCTGGTTTTCTCATCTATACAATGGGGATGCTAGTAACTTCCTTACAGTATAGCATATAATGATTAAATGAGTTAATGCATGTAAAATACAGAATGCAGTGATTTTTTAAAAGTTAAAGAGTAGCAATAATAGCAGTAATCCTACTAATACTTGCTATTATTGTTATTAGTAGGTAAAGCAAAAAAAAAATTAAGACTACTACTTATATTTTGGTGTACTGAAGTTTTCATTCTCCTTTTTCTGTTTTCACAGTCTATTTGCCTAGCCCATATTTGAGCATACTGCAGACCCTCAGTAAATATTGGTTACTGCAGCCTTTCAAAGACAAAATTAAAATCTTTCCCTTTCATTCTTCTTTTAGCCCTTCAGACAATACAGCCTCCTTCATTATTCATTGGATTATTGCAGTGAAGCCGATGAATGGTGGCAACATGTTTCAACATGTGTGATAAATGCCAGAGAATTCCTAAATGATAAAATTGCCATCTATGTCATGAGTATATTTCTGGGAAGGAAATACTTAATGATTTCAAGAGTTTGATCTGCTTCAGCCTGAGCAATGACCCCCAATGGCCTGGTGGAGTCTAGAAAAGGAAACAGGTTCCTTGGGAGCAAATGCTCAAACTCTGCAGAAACATTGTTATCTGCAAAATTCTGTTTCCCTTTTGTACTTCTTGTTCTTACAGTGAGCCATACTTCCTGGTGTTCTGGCTTTTGTGTTGTCCACCTACCCCTGACCTTGATTTTGGGCTTGGCCAGTGACTTGCTTTGGTCAATGGGATATTACTAAGTGTGGTGCAAAGAGAGTCTTGATGAACACTTGCATGTGCCAAGGAACCCTTCCTCTTGCAGTCCAGCTCCATGCTGTAAGGAAGCTCGGGATAGACCCCTAAATGGTGAGAGGCCATATGGAAAAACCCTGAAGGATGAAAGCCAACTTAGACAGTCCTGCCTCAGTGGGGCTCCCAGCTCAGTGCAGCC
Source organism: Lasiurus borealis (assembly GCA_004026805.1). NCBI lineage: Eukaryota > Metazoa > Chordata > Mammalia > Chiroptera > Vespertilionidae > Lasiurus > Lasiurus borealis. The sequence goes on from PVJN01048035.1 coordinate 5,356, forward strand.
TGGGAGTGGTATCACTGTGCTCTCAGTGACCTTCCAGCTGAGCCCTGTCAACCCACAGACTTGTGAAATATAATTATACTTTGTTATTTTAAGCCATTTAATTTAGGGTGGCTTGTTTATGTAACAACAAACAATGGATCCATAGTCTCTTTTCTCCTTCCTTTAGGACTCATGGACAGGCCAAAGGGAAGCATTGCCTGGTATATCTCCAAAAACATCTTGGTTCACAATAGGCAGCCCTTGTTTAACTGGGGAAGATATTATGCATCTCCTCAGATGCCTTCATTTTGCAAATGCAAATACTGAAGCTCAGAGGGAATAAGTAACTTGTCCAAAATCACTTGTGTAGATTCCCCAACTTAGCATTCAATGTTTCTTCCATAAAGAACCCTCAGAATATCTTTAGTTTCAAAGGAAATTTCAAACCAAAATCATCGTGATGTCCAATTTATATACGACAGTTTTTATCTACTCACACAACAATCTTTGTTGACTGGACAATTATTATTTCTAACTTGAAATAATAATTTAAATATCTCATCAGAGTCATGTCCATGGAAATTAATAGCTAATTGAGCCAAGGGAGTAAAGTGTTGGCAAAAATACAGATGTCTTCAAACGCAATAGAGAAATAATTTATACTGGTTCTTTTCAATATTTTTTTCAATTACTGTTGATATATGGTAATATTAGTTTCAGTTGTACAACATAGTAGTTACACATTTATATAACTATAAAGTGATTGCTCCAATAACTCTAGTACCCATCTGACACCATATGTAGTTATTACAGTACTAGAGGCCTGATCCACAAAATTTGTGGAAGGGGCTCAGCCCTTGCAGCCCCAGCTGCCTCGGCCCTTGTGGCCCTGGCTGCTCATGGCCCTGTGACCCCACCCCACTGGTCATTCTGGAAGGTCATTCCACCATCCAGTCTAGTTATATTAGCTCTTTATTATTATAGACTAGAGGCCTGATGCACGAAATTCATGCAAGAGTAGGCCTTTCTTACCGTCCCCGGCTCCTTCCCTAGCTTCGGGCACTGGCTTCCCTCTGGCACCTAGGACCCAGGCTGGCTTCCCTCTGGCTGCCTGCAGGCACCGGGGACCTGGGCTGGCTTCTCTATGGCTCTGGCTTTGTCTGGAATGATGTCTGGTCTAATTAGCATATTATCCTTTTATTATTATCGATTAGTTTCTATATTCCCTATGCTATACTTTGATTCTTGCTAAAAGTTACACTAGGCCTTTAAGAGTAAAATTTATGCCTTACCTAATTCTGTAAAGTAATCATTTAGCACTACTTGTTGGGCATATTTGTGTGTGTGTGTGTGTGTGTGTGTGTGTGTGTGTGTGTGTGCCTGGTTGATACTGGAATCTACAGGGAACGAGATAGATAGTCCTTATCCTCAAGAGGATTTGACTCAAAGGTTAATGGACTTATTCGGGCTCACAAAGCTAGTTAATGTCAGATCTGGGCCTATATCTGAGGTTGGTCACCCTAATGGCTGCAACCAAAAATGCCTGATTGCCCTCTGGCATTGTTAACCATGCTTACTTTGAGTAATTATGGCCTCAACAGGTGATCTATTCTTTGGGTCCCTATCTCCTTTTAAGATTATAGTCATGAATTCTGAGGGTTTTGTCATAGTTTACTCTTTCTAAGGCTCCCCTTTATGTATTAAGCAAAGCTTTCTTATAGATTAGATTCAGCTTTTCTCCCTCTCATTTTTTTGGGGCAGGGGGATGATCTATGCTATGGTATTGTAGTTGCATTCCTAAGAAGCCTCTTTGTAAAAATCACTTTAAAAATAATTATTTCAAAGAAAAAATAGGGGATTTGGGTTGGGGCATTTAGACTCACAATAATAGAATAATTTTGCCTGCAGGCATTTCAATAATACTGGTGTTTTTATAGCTTTAAGTCTATAGTTATAAAGCTAAATATCCCCAGGCAAATCCAGCTTTGATTGCATCTAGCTTTTGATCAAGAGGAATGGCCTTTGTTTTTCAATCCTCACCAAGACTGTTGTTGGCACAAGGCTTCTCAGTCATTTTTATCACAGTTTTCACCCATTGTTGGATAAACATATCACAGAATCACTTAAACAAAGCAGCTGACAGCACGCTTTTTTCCCTCTTTGTCTGATATAATGTTAGTTCTAGCATTACAACCACGTGCATAATGAAAATCACATGTCCCATTATTGATTCAACAAATATTTTTTAATGCCTGTGTAGCCAGGCACTGAGCCAGGCACTGGGGGTACAGTGGTAAACAAGATAGACAAGCCCTTGCTGTCATGGAGCTTGCATTCCAGTGGAGGAGACAGTCCATAAACAGATAAATGCCCAATATAATGTCCTGTGGTATAGTGGTATGGAAAAAAATAGTCATAGAGGGACCAGTGGCTGGATCATGCTGAGCCTCAGAGCCATTGAAGGGACTTTGGATTTTATTCTAAATGTGATGGAAGCCATTAGAAGTTTTTTTTTTTAATATTTTTTTTTTATTGTTTAGAGTATTACATATATTAGTACATATAGCTCCTGTTTTTTTCCCCATTGACTTTCCCTCAGCCTTCCCTATCCTCTGTTGCATGTCTTCATCCCACCCCACCCCTAGTGTCTTGTGTCCATTGGTGTGCTTATATGCATGCATTCAAGTCCTTTGGTTGATCTATTTCCTTCCCTCCTCAATTCTCCCCAGCCTTCCAACTGTAATTTGACAGTCTGTTCAGTGCTTCATTGCCTCTGTATCTATCTTTTTATTCATCAGGTTATAATGTTGTTTATTTTCCATAAATGAGTGAGATCATGTGGTATTTTTCTTTCATTGCCTGGCTTATTTCATTTAACATAATGCTCTCCAGTTCCATCCAGGTTGCTGCAAATGGTAAGAATTCCTTCTTTTTTATAGCAGTGTAGTATTCCATTGTGTAGATATACCATAGTTTTCTAATCCATTCATCTGCAGATGGACATTTTGACTGTTTCCAAATCTTAGCTATGGTGAATTGTGCTGCTATGAACATAGGGGTGCATATATCCTTTCTGATTGGTGTTTCTAGTTTCTTGGGATATATTCCTAGAAATGGCATTACTGAATCAAATGGGAGATCCATTTTTAGGTTTTTGAGGAAACTCCATACTGTTCTCCACAGGGGCTCCATCATTCGGCATTCCCACCAGCAGTGCATGGGGGTTCTTTTTCTCCACATCCTGGCCAGCACTTGTCATTTGTTGATTTGTTGATGGTTGCCATTCTGATAGGTGTGAGATGGTACCACATTGTCATTTTGATTTGTATCTCTTGGATAATTAGTGACTTTGAGCATGTTTTCATGTGTCTCTTGATCTTCCTTCTGTCTTCTTTCAAAAAGATTCTATTTAGGCCTGTTGCCCATTCTTTTATTTGATCACTTATCTTTTATTGAGTTATATGAGTTCCCTGTAAATATTAGAGATTAAGCCTTTATCAGTGATAACATTTGCAAATATAGTCTCCCATACAGTGGGCTTTCTTATTGTTTTGTTGATGGTTTCTTTTGCTGTGAAAAAGCTTTTTTTTTTATGTAGTCCCATTTGTTTATTTTCTCTTTAGCTTCTATTGCCCCAGGAGTGGTGAAGAAATTGCTTTGACATATGTCTGAGATTTCTCTGTCTGTGGATTCCTCCAGTATATTTATGGTTTACCATCTTATGTTTAAGTCCTGTATCCATTTTGAGTTTATTTTTTTGTCTGGTGTAAATTGGTGGTCTAGTTTCATTTTTTTTGCATTATCTGTCCAATTTTCCCAACACCATTTATTGAAGAGACTATCTTGACTTCATTGTGTATTCATGCCTCCTTTGTCAAATATTAATTGAGCATAGTGGTTTGGGTCAATATCTGGATTTGCTATTCTTTTCCATTGATCTATATATCTGTTCTTGTGCCAGTAGCAGGCTGTTTTGAGAACAGTGGCCTTGTAATACAGCTTGAAATCTGGTATTGAGATCCCACTATTTTGTTCTTCTTTCTCAGGATTACTATAGCTATTTGGCATCTTTTTTTATTCCAGATGAATTCTTGGAGAGTTCTTTCTAGCTTTGTGAAAAATGCCATTGATATTTAAATGGGGAGTCCATTGAATCTATAGATTGCTTTAGGTAGTATGGACATTTTGAGGATGTTGATTCTTCTAATTAATGAATATGGTATGTTCTTCTATCTGTTTACATCTTCCTCTGTCTCTTTTTGCAATGTCCTGTAGTTTTCCACATATAGGTCTTTTACCTCCTTATTTAAATTCCTAGGTATCTTAATTTTTTTGGTGCGATGGTTAAATGGGATTGCTTTTTTAGTCTCTCTTTCTGTGAGTTCATTATTGGTGTATAGAAATGCCATTGATTTCTTGGCATTAATTTTGTATCCTGCTACATGGTCAAATTTATTTGTATATTTTTGATGGAACCTTTTTTTTTATGTACAATATCATATCATCTGCCAATAAAGACAGCTTTACTTCTTCTTTTCCAATTTGGATGCCTTTTATTTCTTCTTCTTATCTAATTGCAATGGCTAATATTTCCAATACTATATCGAACAGGAATGGTGAGAGTGGGCATTCTTGTCTTGTTCCTGTTCTTAAGGGAAGTTGTTTTAGTTTTTGCCCATTGTGTCTGATGTTAGCTGTGGTTTTATCATATATAACTTTTATTATGTTGAGGTATGATCCTTCTATTCCCACCTTGCTGACAGTTTTTACCAAGAGAGGGTGTTGGATTTTGTCAAATGCTTTTCCTGCATCAATTGATATGACTATGTAATTTTTATCTCTCAATTTGTTTATGTGATGTATCATGTTTATTGATTTGCAGATATTGTATCATTCTTGCATTCCTGAGATAAAGCCTATTTGGTCATGGTGTATGATCTTTCTGATATACTGCTGGATCCTATGTGCTGAAATTTTGTTGAAGATTTTGGCGTCTATGTTCATGAGGGATACTAGCCTGTAATTCCCTTTCATTGAGTTGTCTTTCTCTGGTTTTGGTATTACAGTGATTCTGGCTTCATAGAAGGAGCTTGGAAGTGTTTCTTCTCTTGATTTTTTTGGAATAGTCTTTGGACTAGTCTTCATAGAAGGAGCTTGGAAGTGTTCCTTCTCTTGAATTTTTTGGAATAGAATAGGTTTTAGTTCTCCCTTAAATGTTTGGTAGAACTCCCCTGTGAAGCCATCTGGAAGCTTTTTGATGACTGCTTCAATTCCTTCTATAGTTATTGACCTATTAAGATGTTTAGAATCTTCCCGATTGAGTTTTGGAAGGTTATATTTTTCTAGGAATATGTCCATTTCCTCCAGGTTGTCCAGTTTGTTGGAAGAGAGTTGTTCATAGTATTTTTTAACAATCCTTTGTATTTCAATGGGGTTTGTTGTTATTTCACCTCTTTCATTTCTGATTTTGTTATTTGGGTCCTCTCTCTTTGCTTCTTGGTGAGCCAGGCTAGATGTTCATCAATTTTTTTTATCCTTTCAAAGAACTACCTCTTATTTTTGTTGATCTTTTGTATTGTGTTTTTGTTGTTGTTCTTTGTTTGTTTTTTTTTACAGCAGACCCTTAGCATTTCTTACATTGCTGGTTGGGTGGTAATAAATTCCCTTAGTCCTCTTTTGTCTGTGAAGCTCCTGATTTCACCTTCAGTTTTGATTGATAGCTTTGCTGGGTATAGTATTCTTGGATTCAGACCCTTTCTTTGCTTGAATTTGTATATTTTATTCCATTCCTTCTAGCCTGATGAGTTTCTGTTGAGAATTCAATCACTAGTCTGATGGGGGTTCTTTTGTAGGTAACTTTCTATCTCTCTCTGGCTGCTTTTAAGATTCTTAATTTGTTATTGGTGTTTGCCAGTTTACTTATAAGGTGCCGTGGTGTCAGTATTTTGGGGTTCATTTTGCTCGGGACTCTGTGAGCTTCTTGGATTTGTGTGGGTTTTTTCTTCCCTATATCAGGGAAGTTTTCTGTCATTATTTCTTCAAACAGGTTTTCTATTCCTTGGTCAGTTTCCTCTCCTTCTGGAACCCCTATTATGTGGATGTTGATTTGTTTCGTGTTGTCCCAAAGTTCCCTGAGGGTCTCCCCCTGCTTTTTATTTTTTTTTCTAGAAGCTGCTCTACTTGGGTATTTTTTCTTACCATGTCTTCTAGCTCACTGATGCGATCCTCTGCTTCTTCTAGCCTACTCTTGATGCTTTCTATTGAGTTCTTTACAGCAGCGATGTCATTTTCATTTCTTCTTGGTTCTTCATTTCCTCTTGGTCTTTACACATATTATCGAATTTGTCTTCCATTCTTTTCATCCATCTTATGACCATTTCTCTGACAGGTTGCTTGCCTCCATTTCGTTTATTTCCCTTTTTGGTGATGCCTGCTTTTCTTTCATATGCAGTCTGTTTCTTTGTCTCCCCAGGGTCTCTCTCTTCTCTAGGTGTCTAGTTATGTAGTTCTCTCTCTCCTGCATTGATTTAAAGGCACAAAATACAACACAACCAGGTACAATGCACAAGGCACTGAACAGAAATGTATTCATAATATTAATAACCCCAAATAAAGGTGACCACTAGAGAGAGACAAATTAGAGGATAGGAAGGAAAGAAGAAGAGGGAAAAAAGGAATCTAAAAATGAAATTGGGAAAAGGAAAAAAAAGTAAGAGAGAAAAGGAAGAGAATAAGAAAGAAGAGGGGGAAAACTGTATATATGGGGAGAAAACTCCAATAGAACAGCCACTAATCCCTTCAAGATGGCAACAAATACTTGGAGATTAATACAAACTACAAACAACAACTAATACCAAGTGAGGTGAGGGAAAACAGAAGCAAAAAACAAATAAAAACAAAACAAACAAAAAATAAGCAAAACAATCTCACAAATAAGCATAAAAAATCAATATAACCAACAATCAAGCAAACAACAAAAGGACAGAAAGAAAAACAATTTTTTTGGATAGTGAAGACAGAGAAGAGAGAGGTGTGTATGGACTTAGGAGCAGGGGATTGGAAATTAGATATTGTAAGTAGGGTGAAATTTTAACAGGGGGTAAAAAGAAAGAATAGAGAAAATCTAAAGCAGGAAAAGGTAACAGAAATAGGACAACAAAAAGGGAAAAATTAGGAAGAGAGTGATGGCATAAAGGTAAAGTTGAGATAGAATAAAATGATACTAAAGGAAAGATGGAAATAGAATGTAGAACACAAAGTAAAATAAAATAGAATGTAGAACACAAAGTAAAATAAAGAGAAAATAAAATGACACTTTTAAAAAAATGGTAAAATAATAGTAGTAATAATACTGATTGAAAATAAAAACATAATAAGTAAAAAGGTAAAATCAAGTGAAGAAAAAAGAAAAAAATTAGTTTCTTAAGTAAAAGATGGAAAAAAAAGTGCAGTAGTGAAGGTCATTCACTTCTTCTACTGTTTTGTTTGGCACACCTATTTTCTACTCAGGGCAGTATTGCAGTTCCCTGCATTCCACTGTTCCTCAGTGTTGTAAATCAGTCCTGATTTTTAAGCAGGCAGTACATGTTAATTTCTTATATTCCTTTATTTGTGTTTACACAAGAGTCAATTTGTGATTCAGCCCCTGGGTGGCAGTGTTTCTGGATTGACCTCTGGGTCCATAGGTCCTCTCTAGCCAGTGCTTTCCCTGTGGCACTCAATACTGGTTTGTAGGAGTGGGTTGCCCCAGAGCTGGTTCTCTGATGGTTATTCCCTGCTCTGATCCCCAGGTTCCAGAAAAATAACTTTCCCCTGCAGTCTCTTGGGGTGTCCCCAATTGGGTGATCCTATGTATTGGGCTTAGTAATGAGAAGCAAGGATTTAAAGAGGAAAAAAAAAAAGAGCCAACATAAGTGTGTGAACTCTGGGGCTGCACACAAGTTCGTGCAGTCATTTTTCCCCCTTGGATCTAAGCATTCGGCACACTTTTAAAATTTGTAGGCTGTGCTTTTGTGTCAGATCAAAATGGGTTTCTTTTTAGAGTTCCCTTCTGTTAGCTGCTCTGAGGTTCCCATTCCCCATTCATGGATCACACCATCCCCAACAGACATGAATTTTTCTAGGCGTGGACTTTCCCTGGTTCTCTAGTTCCCACAGCACACACATTGCTCTCTCCAGCCAGGACCAGAGACCTCACCTTATCCCAGGTGAAATCTGACCTTTCCGTGGTGGAGTCTAGAGCTCCTCTGAATCCACATGTTTGTGCCATTTGGGGACTGGTGTTCTGGGTTTTGCAGCTGTTCGGTGGATACCATCGTTGTAGATTTTCAGGCTTCCAATACATCCACTTTCCCCTTCAAGATGGCACCATCTCCGCATCCGAGCCAGTTGCTTCGGAAGGGACCCTAATAGGTCTTTATTCTAGATAGCTGTGTGGCTGTTGCTGGATCCTATTAGTTTCCTGGGCAGTGCAAGTGGCAACAGGTTTCCAGATTACTCAGGTTTGAGAAACCTACAGTTCAATTATTGGTCAGGAGATTAACCATTTGCCCTTGGTTTTGCTCTACTCTTTCTCCCATTAGAAGTTTTTGAGCAGAAGAATGATCTAATATATTATTAATATTTTAGATGATCTTCTTTGGATGCTGTAGATCAGGTTATAGAGGGTTCAACAGGATAGATGGAGAAAGTTAGGAGGCCACTGTAGCCTGGGTTTCTTCATAAAGCTGAGCCTAGACAAGGGGTTATTATGTGTAGGAATTGTGTTTTGGGAAGTGATCCAAGGAACAGAAGTGGAGGAATAGGAAGGTTGAGACCAGAAGGCAGGGTCAAGTCAGTGATGTGGGAAGATTCTCATGCATTTTTATAGACAACTGGGGACCTCTAAGAGGCCAAGTTGGAATGCACCTCTGAATTGTTCAGCTCCTGTCCTATTGGTCCAGAGTTGCCTATTGGGGTGTTCACTCCCTTGCACTGCCTAGTTTGTGCATAAGGCAGAGTGACTGAGCAGTTCTCACAACCATCCCACATTCCAAGCAGCAGGGACATACGCAAGATTCTGTGGGGCATTTGAGGCACAGTGAGGGCAGCTTATACCCAAGTGTTGTCCGATCCAGAAGCAAGTGCCATGAGAGGGATGGGAGCTCAGATTTAGACGGCAGTGGTGAGGTGCTGAGAAGTGAGCAGATCCATAGGTTATAGCCAAATTAGTGAAATTTAGCATTGGAATAAAAATATCTATTTTTGCAGTGAAGCAGAACACTAATTTATCAACACGTTGCCTCTGTGGTGTTATCTCACTTCATTGTCCTCCTGTCATTGCTGCTCACACAACTACCCATTTTTGGATATCACAGTTTGCCTTTTAAAGCAAAGAAGTTGATGAATGAAGATAGAACAACTTGCAAACAAGCTTCTTTCGTTTTATATGTCTTTTCTGTTTAACATATTTGATCGATTGTCCAGGTGAATGAAGGTGATGTAATGGGAACACACTCAAACTTGCTGTATATTTGGACAGGAAAATGCACTTTGTCTAAAAGGGTAGAAGACTTATGGACAATCTCCAAAATGTCTGTTTAAAAGTTAAAAAACAAAAGAATATCTCTCCTTTGGTCACAGTTATTTGAATTTCTTATATCCTGCTAACTGAAGGCCAGGAATACAATTTCCATGGTATGAAACTCAACATTTTGAAAAGTAATATGCATCGGGGTGTTTTCCATGTTATTCTTAGGTTTAAAAATAAGGACTTTTTGTGTTAGCAAATGAGATGAACGGGGGATGAGAGAGGGCCCAAGAACTAGTGCATTTAGAGGAGACACCCCATGGCTTGAACTAGAAGGAGTGACTTAGGAATTAAGCTGGTCTAATTTGTACTCCTTGTGCGGTGAGACCTCCTGCTCACAAATCTTTATTATAATTAGGAGTCACGATTTGCCAAGACAGGTGGACTAGGAACTAACACACCCAGGCTTTGTAAAATAACTTGGAGAAAGGCTTATGTTCAAGAGGCAAGAGAGTGAGTGATTAAGAATATGGATTTGAATCCCAGCTCTCTCCTGTTTCAGTTTTTCTCCATTTACCCTTCCTAGTCTCAGCACTGTCTGTGCCTGGGAGGCTGACCTCTATCTTTGTTCTATGTCACCTGGGCTTCCCTAATCTCTGACTTCCAGGTGAGTGTGATCAATGAAACTGGAGATGCTGGCAGGAGATTAGAGGACAGGAGAAAAGAGAGATCAGAATGTTAATTCCCCGTGGTTTTGGCAGTGTCTAGGCTTCTCTATCGATAGCCATCTCTCCCGTGTGTACAGCTCTCACCTGGTTTCAGCAGCATCAATCTCTCCTCTTGTCCCTTCAGGCCTAGAGGTGATAATGACTTTCTGTTGGGTAGTCCCTAGATCCATCACTATATTTGTTCCCTTAATTCC
>PVJN01048036.1:0-15764 GCA_004026805.1 Lasiurus borealis
GGAAAACAAAATAAAATCACAAATGACATCTAGAGAAGAAACCTTGGAAGAGAATTGTCTTTAATTAGCTCACAGTTGGAGGTTGTTCATCCTGCTTATTTTGGTTCAGTCTTTCATTTGGGGAGAAGCAAGCTATTTAACTTGCAGGATGCTTGCGGGTAGTTGGGGAGCAACTTAATCCCAATAAAACTCTGTCCTCAAAAAGGGTAACTTTGGTAAAATAATCTCTATAAAATATTGTAAATCTATTGGAGTTTATTACTCATCATCAGCAACAAACACCAAAACAGAGCAAAGGTAATCGAGTAAACTCAAAACTCAAAGCATGGATTCTAGGTACGAGGCATTGATATGTAGTTTAGACAATAGAATTACCCCTGGGGAGTTTGTGAGTAGACTTTCTTTCTATTGGGTTCTTTTTTTAAATATGTTTTTTATTGATTTTTTTACAGAGAGGAAGGGAGAGGGGTAGAGAGTTAGAAACATCGATGAGAGAGAGAGAGACATCCATCAGCTGCCTCCTGCACACCTCCTACTGGGGATGTGCCCTTGACCGGCATCAAACCTGGGACCTTTCAGTCTGCAGGCCAATGCTCTACCCATTGAGCCAAACCGGTCCCAGCTTTCTTGGGTCTTAATACAAGACCTAACTTATGCCTTTTTGGAAAGCATCCCCCCATTGAAAATATGTAGTAAATTTTTCTTTGTAAAAAATGATATAAATGCTGATAGATAGGTTAGTACGCAGTTTTATGAACAAACAGGGCACATTCTGAAAAGAGTGAAATTTTCACAACCATGTTTCATGAGGCTGTTAGTGTGCTAAACCGCGGTTTTATAATATGCTCATGACCATTCCTGCTTCCGCAGTTCACATAAAGTTTACCCACGTTGAGCATCGCTATGTGGTAATATTGGGGCACACTGTTTAACGACGGACTTTGTGTCAACAATGGAAACTTCCAGCGTTGACTGGAGCATGTCTGAAGCTGCATGAGTGAGAGCTCTCTGCATTTTTTATAAGATTTATTAAGCCGTGAATTATTTATAACAAAGATACAGCAGAGACTGTTTACTGAGTGTATTTATAAACGTCTATTTCCTCCTGCCTCGGGATGAGATGGAAACACATAGCAGAGTGTATGAAAAATATTCTTTTTAAAAAATATATTCTTATTGATTTTTTACAGAGAGGAAGGGAGAGGGATAGAGAGCTAGAAGCATTGATGAGAGAGAGACATCGACCAGCCACCTCCTGCACGCCCCCCACGGGGGACGTGCCTGCAACCAAGATACATGCCCCTGACCAGAATCGAACCTGGGACCCTTCAGTCCGCAGGCTGACGCTAGACAAATCTTGTTTTATACCCATCTTCACTGAAAAAACATACAAAACACATTCTAGTTTCAGTCTTAAACTCTGTATTTTTATCCTCATCCCCACATTTAAGGAAAAAATATTATTGGGCAAACTTCTTAACTAGAAAAAGGCTGCAAGTAGCCAAATACCTCAATAACAGGAGTGGTTTGTTTTTTGTTTGCTGGCTTGTTCGGTTGCGTATTTGCAGGAGGCGGTAAGGGAATGGTTTCTGGGATGGTACAAATCCCAGGAGTCAGCTCCGCTCTCAGACAGAAAGAAATGACTTGGAGCCGAAACCGGTTGCTCAGTGGATAGAGCGTCAGCCTGCGGACTGAGGGGTCCCAGGTTCGATTCAGGTCAAGGACATGTACCTTGCTTGTGGGCACATGCCCAGTAGAGGGTGTGCAGGAGGCAGCCGATCGATGTCTCTCTCTCATTAATGTTTCTAACTCTTTGTCCCTCTCCCTTCCTCTCTGTAAAAAAATCAATAAAATATATTTAAAAAAATAAATCTCTTCCCTTTAAAAAAAATAAAGAAATGACATGGAGAAATGGGGAAGGCCATACTCATAAAAGGTGATTTACATCTCACCTCACCGACCAGAAGGGCCTCAGGGTCCATGTGAATTCAAAGGGAGCCCGAGTCTGGAGCGGGTCCACCCAGTGGAGGACAGCATGGGACACAGATGTTGGAGAGTCAGCCTACAGCAGTGGTTCTCAACCTTCCTAATGCCATGACCCTTTAAGACAGCTCCTCATGGGGTGGTGACCCCCAACCTTAAAATGATTTCCGTTGCTACTTCATCACTGTCATTTTGCTACTGTTATGGATTGTAATGTAAATATTTGATAGGCAGGATGTATTTTCATTGCTACAAATTGAACATCATTAAAGCATAGGGATTAATCGCAAAAACAATATGTAATTATATATTGTGAAATATTTATTTCTAATGAGAAATAAATGAAATGTTGTCTTGAATTGTGGTGTAGCATGGGTAACCGTCTTCATAGGACGACAGTAAACTACATGGCTACACTTTGCTACACCGAGGAGCGGTGTGTTGGTTCCTAAGACCATGGGAAATAGGTGTTTTCTGCTGGTCTTATGTGACCCCTGTGAAGGGGTCGTTTGACCCCCAAAGGGGTCGCGACCCACAGGTTGAGAACCGCTGGCCCACAGGGTCTGATGTCCTGATGGCATCTTTGCCAGGAGACCTTTCCCTGAGCACGGTTTGGAGTAAATGGCTCCAGAAGTGAAACAGAACGCCCCAGCTCTCCGTGGCTGACGCTGAGGAAGCTGATTCCTTCTCCCAGCGCCCAGCGCGGATAGCCCTGGCTCGTGCACAGCCCTCTGCGTGATGGTTCGGGGGCCCAGGCTTTGCCTCCCCAAGGATTCAGGGTTCCAAGGTCCCGGCTCCCCTCCCGCTCCCGTCTCTGAGCTGCAGGTGGGAGAGGAAGGCGAGTGTGAAGGACTCTGGGGCAGGTGCCATGGGCGAGGCCCAGGATTGACAGAGGGTTTCCACTGGCACCGTCAGGCCAGGACGTAGGTAACCATGGTGATGGCCACCTGCCAGTGTCCGTCACTTGCCCCAAAGGAAATACTTTGCTCCAAGTCCGCCCCTCTGTGTGTGTGCATTCGTATCCGACACGTGTTCCCTGCTCTTGTCCGGCCTGGTTTTTTGTTGTTGTTTGTTTGTTTTGTTTGTTTTTAGTTTCTAAAAATGCCAGCTCCTCGGGGTCCCAGTGAGACTTTCTCTCCGCAGCCCTTCCTTCCTTGGAAAACGGACGTCATGATGATTGAAAGGGGAGCTGTGAGCTCAGAAAGGACTGTGTTTGAATCACTCGTTTTATGATGCCCGAGTTATTTTAACTCCCAGAGAACTTAGACTTCAAATCAGGAGGTTTCAAATCAGGACCCTATTAAAGTATAAATTAACTGACATAATGTCCTTCACGCAGCACTTAACATTCCATAAATGCAAAATAGCGATTATTGGATATTTTTATCTTCTAGATCAGTCACTGTGTGACTCATTGGTGTGACTCAGTGGCATTTCTTTGCGTTATCCAATTTCATAGGACAGAAATGATAATTTTCAGGATATGAAGGTTTTATCTTTATTTCCTATTGAATGCTATTAGTTATATGAGTAGAAAATACTTTATGGTGAGTTTCAGTCTCAACTTAAACAATTGCCCTCTTGCAGATGGTTTATTTGGAAACAGTTAATTTGCATGGTTTCTGAGGTTCACAAATAAGTTTAAAAGTATATTTTGTTATATTTCAAATTACATCTGTGAATATTTGCTGATTTATTTAATATACCTGTTCCTATATTTAAAATACAATAATTTGAAGCTTTTTCTATTCGATGTTATCATTAAATACTAAAAGAACCATTAATAATTATTTATATAATTTTTATACAACCTAAAATTTATCTTTACATAGAACATGTACACTCTAAAAAGATATTTTCTAGAATTCTACCATTTTCTTAGACTTGTACATACTTACCAATTTTAACCTTTATTATGTTGATACCTAATTGAGGAGTTCGTATTTTTATGTAATTTCAATATTTCAAGAGAAATTGAAGGAAAGTTACCAACAATGTATTGATTTCATGATAAAATTACTTTAAATTCTCCTTTAAGTACATAAATATAGAACAAGTATATATAACATGGCAATCTATAAGAGAAAACAATTTATTAAAATAATTTTTGAACAGTAGGGAATTTTAGTTTCATCAGAAAAATAGTGACCCATGTATTTCTAAAACACTAGTTATTCATATAGATAGGTGATAGACAGTTACTGGCTGTAGAGAGAAGCTTTTCTTCCCTCAAGAGTCTGGAGATTTTGCGTAAATCAGTTATTTTTGGTATGTAAGCAAATAAGGTGATTCTATAAATCCTTTCAGAAAGTTTGCATAAAACATGCTGTTTTTATTTATATACTAGAGGTGTGCATGGGGGAGTGTGAACCTCAGCCCAGCCTGCACCCTTTCCAACCTGGGATCCCTCGAGGGATGTCTGACTAAACGGGCAGACGGATATCCCTCTCACAATCCAGGACTGCTGGCTCCCAGCTGCTCTCCTGCCTGCCTGATTGCCCCTAACTGCTTCCTGCCAGCCTGATCACCTTCTAACCACTCCCCTGCCAGCCTGATTGATGCTTAACTGCTCCCCTGCCAGCCTAGTTTCCCCTAATTGCCCTCCACTGCAGGCCTGGTCACCCCTAACTGCCCTCCCGTTCAGGCCTGGTTACCTCTAACTTCACTCCCCTGCAGGCTTGATCACCCCCAACTGCCATCCCTTGCAAGCCTGGTCCCTCCCAACTGCCCTCCCCTGCTGGCCTGATCGCCCACAACTGCCCTCCCCTGCAGGCCTGGTCCCTCCCAACTTCCTGCTAGCCATCTTGTGTCCACATGGGGGCAGGATCTTTGACCACTTGGGGGCAGCCATCTTGTGTGTTGGATTGATGGGCAATTTGCAGATTACTCCTTTATTAGCTAGCGAAGAGTGGCTAAGGGTGCCCGTGTCCACCTCCTATTGCTCCGTTGAACCGCACAGCTGCTCGCTGCAGGCTCCTGTGGGGGAAAGAGCCTCGGAGCGACCTGGCCTCCTGTAATCGCCCGTGCGATTGTGACTCTCCAGTCCTCACCTTCTCCTTGGCCAGCAGCTACATCTGTGGTGATAACATTCTCAGTTTAGCTCAGAGGGGAACGGGCATGCAGAGACGAAATCCACCCGATTGGCTATGGAAATTGGTGTTCTCAAGTAGAAACCACATATCCATGGAGAAGGAAGTCTAGTAAATTAGTTGATGCCTGGAAATAATTGCTTTTCCTAATGGGCTTATAATGGATTTATGAAGTATGACTAGAACATAAAACAAAGTTACCTAGTTAAAAGACGGGAAGATTTTGAATCTTTGTTTACATAGCACAGATACCTGTTCAAATGGAGGAGGTTGTCCTCAAGAAATGGAATTTACGATGATGTGAGCCACACTAAGGCTAAAATGAAAGTTTATATTAGTATTCATATTAACCTATTTAAGGGTAGACCTTATTAAATTTTAATGTTTTGATTGATTTCAAAGAGGAAGGGAGAGGGGGAGGGAGAGAGAAACATCAATGATGAGAGACAATCATTGATTGGCTGCCTCCTGCACCCCGACCCCCTACTGGGGATCAAGCCTGAACTAGGGCATGTGCCCTGATGAGGAATCGAACCTTGACTTCCTGGTTCTTGGGTCAAAGCTCAACCATTGAGCAACACTGGCGAGGCTAGCCCTTTGGATTTAATTCCTTATAATAGCATTTGTTTGACCTAAATCTGTATTTTTATGCAAAAGCTAAATTTGTAGAAATCATCCTGAGCATTAAGTAGCATAGAATCTGATACCAGCTGCTTCATCAATCTTAGAAGGAGGATTGAAGAGAGAAAGGAAGATGGGAGGGAATAAAGGAAGAAGGTCAGAAGAAAAGAAGGGAAGGAGGGAGAGAGGGAGGCAGAAACGGAGGGAAGAGAAACAAACGGGGTATTTTAGTTGTTTCTAACACAGTATCCAAAAATAACCACCTTGTTTGGAAGTCAGTGGTCATTTTCTTTAAAGCCAGCTTTGAAATGTCACTCTGCTATGTAGATAGGGTAAATGACCATTAATATTTCAGTAGCTAGTCATTAACATTGTCTAGCTACCATTCGTATTTTCCAATCGCATTAAAATGTTCTGACCATCATTAGAGAATTTCTCAAAACATTTGAGATCATTCAGGGTGCAGGCTTGTAATGGCTGTTTTAAAAACTGCCACTTGTAAATAGGCACACATTGAGACAGGCCTGAGAGCAAAGCAGAAGTTGGACTGTCTCGGTACAGCCATTTTCAGTTGTCCTAACCCGTACTCTGAACTTTCATAAAACATCCCAAAGGAACTCCCTACCTGTGTTAGGAATATGTTCCTGTGTCTGTATGTAGAATTTACATAAAAAGAAAGGGTAGATCTACATGGTCTAAAAAGTCTATTCCTACAGACCTGTAATTATTATAAAATCCTGAATTATAACATCATTTAGATACAGACTTCAATCCATACGTTTCTAGCATGTTGTATATATTTTTTCTCTTCCTTTACAGTTGCAGGCAGAGTTACTTGATTCTCATTGAAAACGGAGGCAAAATCCTCACCATTTTGGCACACTGACTGATTTCATCTTTGCCTCCACCACACAAACTACTTTTTTCAAGAAGTGTGCCTCAAACTTTGGAAGCTTTTGATATATCTTATACTTCACTTACTTTTCATTTAAATAGCCTCAAATTACTAGCTTTTGATCTTTGTAAGGCAACCTCTCAAGTTGAGATAATGAAGGATGTAAACTTTTTGCCATTCATAAACAGGCACATGATGAAATAGACCCTGAGTAGTGAGGCTTCTCAGACCCTAGGATTTGAGGTCTGAAGAACAGGAGAGGCGTCTACAGAGCTCACCAGCAAGTTGGGCACGCTCTTTCTAATCTCTCCAATCACCAAATATTTAAAATTTGTAAAATGATAACAGACATCTCACAGGTTGGTTGTGAAAATTGATTTTTAGATTTTTTTCAATTTAGCTCTGACCAGTGTGTCTCAGTTGGTTGAGCACTGTCTCATGCACCAAGAAGTCTCTGGTTTGATTCCAGGTCAGAGTCTGGGTTGAGGGCTAGATCCCCAGTGGAGGGCATGCTGGAGGCAGCCAATCAATGGTTCTCTCTCCTCATGGATGTTTCTCTCTCTCTACCTCTTTTTTCCTTTCTAAGATCAATAAAAACATATAAAATTGCCGAACCAGTTTGGCTCAGTGGATAGAGCCTCGGCTTGTGGACTGTAAAGGCCCCGGGTTCGATTCCAGTCGGGGGCATGTACCTTGCTTGCAGGCACATCTCCACTGTGGGGCGTGCAGGAGGCGGCTGATCGATGTCTCTCTCTCATCGATGTTTCTGACTTTCTATCTCTCTCTCTTCCTCTCTGTAAAAAATCAATAAGGTATATTAAAAAAAAACATATAAAATATATTTTCAATGAAAAATAAAAGAAAATATATATAACAATAGACCCTAAGAAATTCTAGGTGTACCAGTTAATAATGTGGATTTTTTTCAATAGATGGAGTTACACATATGTTAATATAGATGCGATTTGATATGTATGCTATTATTGTATTGAAAGCAAGCTTCGAAACATCATATGTCAAGTTTGCTGAAGGTGTTAACATCGTAGATATTTTTATGCTTAAAAGTGTTGTATTTCATGCCTCCAAGAAAAAGAGCTTTTGTGGAAAGTTTTAATTCATTACTTTATTTTGAAGAAAGAGTTATCGTATACTTCAGGAAGCTCATAGTGTACATGCTCCATCTCAAGATACTTGTGAACACTGGCTTACATGCTTGAAAAGTGATGATTTCTATGTGAAAGACAAAGAACATCCAGGTCAATCGAAAAAGTTTGAAGACTAACAATTACAAGCATTATTGAATGTAGATGCGTGTCAAACTCAAAAACAACTTGCAGGAAGATTACACTTAGCTCAGCAAACAATTTCCAATCATTTATAGGCAATGGGAGAGATTTTAAAAGAAGGAAAATGTGTGGCACATCAACTGAATGGAAAACAAATGGAAAAATTGAAAAGTCATCAGTGAAATATTGCTTCATTGGCACAAAAGAAAGTCTTTTTTGCATCAAATTGTGACTGACGATGATGAAAAGTGGATTTATTCTGAGAATCCCAAATGCACAAAAATCATGGGTTGATCCAGGTCAACCATCAACATCCACTGCAAGACCAAATCGCTTTGGAAAGAAGACAGTGCTCTGTGTTGTTGGGATCAGGAAGATGTGGTGTATTATGAGCTTCTAAAACCATTAATACTGATGGCTACTGACAACAAATAATCAATTTGAACCACACTTTGATAGTGAAATGACCAGAATGTTCCAGAAGACAAGGCAAAGTAGTTTTGCTTCATGATGACGCACCATCACACACATTCAAAACCAGTTAAAGACACGTTAAAAGATCTTGCCTGGGAAGTATTAAACCACCTGCTGTATTCAACAGACCTTGCTCCTTCAGATTACAACTACTTCCAATTGATGGCACCTGCACTCTCTGAGCAGCCCTTCAAAACGTACGAAGAAGTGGAAAATGGGGTCTCTGAATGATCTCCCTCAAAACAAGAAAAGTTCTATTGGGACGTTCTCCACAAATTCCCTGAAAGATGGGGAAATGTGAAGCTAGCAATGGACATTACTTTGAATAAAGCACTTTTGATGTTTCTCTTGAAATTACTGTGTTTTCTTTGATTACAAAATCTGCCATTATTAATCAGTACACCTACTAGGTACGTTTACAAGTCAGCAAAGCTATTTCTTTTCTATAAAATCTAGAGGATACTAAGGTTTAGGGGTAATTACTCATCATCTCTTAAATCTAGTTCCATTCCTCAATTCAAACTAGAATCAGAGAAAAATATAAACTTCCTCAAAAATCTTAGAGGTTAATAGCTTTGCATATATTGGATTCTATGGTGACCTACAAATTCATGGTGTCAGAATTTAAAATACATTTCTGCTTTCTCAACCAGTTGTCACAGATGTCTTCAGATGACATTTCAGCAGTTCATACGAAATCATATCTGGCCTCTTCTCTCTGCATCCCCTGTAACCACAAAACTCCTCTCTCAGTGCTTTTGAGATTTATTCATGTAACTCCCATTAGAGTTAATTGGAGTTACTAGCATAAATTTCGCTCGCTCCAAATAGAGAATAGGTTTCTTTAATGCTGTTTTTATTTTTTAATAAGGTTAGGCTTAAAAAAAGAACCTTGTATACCATTGTATCTTTTGCTTTGGGAAATTAAAATGCCTTTAACAACTCTTAGGGTTAGGGAATTGAAATGTGTTGCCAACTTTTCTTTCCTGTTTTAATTCTGCTATATTACTACATCATCCTTACAAATTACACTGGTAATGAAACAAACAGGACGCTGAACTATGAAAGCATTTTCCAGCAGGCCACCACTGCTTGCGTACTATTTGTAGTTTTATTTGCGGAATGACTCTGTTAATGGTATATTATCAACACTACTTAGAAAAATTGTATTTGCTATTCCTAACAATAAGGAGAAAGAAATAGATATTGTTTATTGAAAGAAAAAGGGAAAATAGTTTTCAAACTGAATGAAAAACTCACACTTCTTTTTTTTATGAATGCTGCTCGTAAGTAAATTACTTATCTTTTCTTATTGTCTATTTATGTGTGATTGTTAATATATATTAGTCATCATGGGTAAATTTATATGTGCAGGTAGTCTTGAATTATTTTAAATATTTGAAACTGTTTGTAAGTATAATTGACCAAAAGAAAAGACGCCTTAAGAGATGCTTTTCAATAAAAACCAAAGATTAATTAATAATAAACCAGTGAACTTGCTTTTCAGAGTGTATACTCTCCCCCAGATATAGGAAGACATTCCTCTGTCAAACACAATTTTTGAAAAATTGTCTTTAACTCAAACATTCCAAATAGTATGTATAAAAAATTACTTTTACTTTAAATTTCCTGTCTTTTTTTGGAAAAGTTTCCACAGGAAACAGATTATGTTTATAATTCTAAGATAATTATATTAGCCTTATGATAGTAAAGGATATACTTCTAATAAAAATTTTTCATGAAAATTAATATCCCACTTAAGTTTTGAAATTATTACTTGTATTCCTCTGAAATTTGTAACTTTCATAACTTTCTTTAGACATGATTTTTTTTTCAGTTGTTTCTTTTGATGGCTTCAAAGCTGACAAGCCTTCAAATATTTTTACATAAACTTGTTTTCTAGTGGGTGAAGTTATATTTGTAAGAAATTATGTTAGTGCAATTTAACCATACCGCATTAGAGAAGACTGATTTAATACAGGCATAAAGTTGAGAGACCCTACCATAATCGATAGTTTAAATGACCTTTACAACTTTCTCTTGAATCTTTTCAGATAAAAAATTGATCATTATGAAGTCAATCATTAAAAGCCCATTCAATAAAACATCAATGGGATAATTTGGAAATATGGCCACCATTAGCTCAGAGCTCTCCACTCAACTTCTTTCCTAATAGACAGATTTTAATTTCGTCTATCAAAGAAGAAAGCACACTCAAGTGGGAATGAAAAAGCAGCCTTCCACTGGTGCAGCCCTCACCCCCGCTGAATCCATGTTGAATAAATATTTAAACGAATTTAGCTTCAAATTGCTGGCAGCCGGAGCCAGGGCAAGTTTTGATGAATTGAATAATTATTTTTGTCCAATGAAAAGAAGCACACAACTCATCCGGAAAATGGATTCAAAGGGAAACACAATACCAGCCTGCCCGGGACACCGTGTGTCCAATCGGAAGCCCTAAGAGGAAGTTAATATATTTATTGTAAGTAGATTTTTTTTTTTTTTTTAGAAATGATCCAACTAAAGTATTTGCATTAATCCCATCCATGGTTATTCATTAGCATGCCTTATTTTATTAGTCTTCATTTCCTGATATTCTATGCAGAGAGAATGCCTGTTGAGGCATGAGAATACCATAGTTACAAATATGAGCTTTGCAACCGGACATTTCTAGTTTTTAATTCTGAAAATGTAATCCCGGGAACTTGGTTTATCTTTCTAAGGCTCAGTTTCCTCATCAGTAAAATGGGTATAACAATACTACATATTCAAGGATTTTTTTGTGTGAGGATTAAATTAAACTATATATTGATTTAGTCCAGTGCCTAGCACATAATAAGGTTACAATAAAATGGTGACGATTTAAAAAAATTCTTGCTTAAATCAGAAATCTGAAATGCTCTACTTACATAGTATCCTAAGAAAATTAAGATATTACAATGGTTAAAAGATAAGAGTATATACCAAAAAATTATAGTCTGCTATATTTTGACAGACATTTTAAATGATTTACTCTTACCAACTTTATAAAATCTACTTTAATTTTTTTCTTTTAATTCATCAGTTCTCTTTCTTTAGCAATAACTGTACTCTTAAGTTTACAACTATTTTAATACTTAAGTCAAAGTATTGAGTTAAATATGACACTGGCAAAGAGAATGAAATATGAATGCAGAAAGCATGTCTCTTAGGCCTTACATCACATATTTAGTCCAGAATCTAATTTCTTCATGTATTTGCAAATACCTAAAATGCCAAAAAAAAACAACAACCTCGTTTTCGAGTTTCTATTAGGACATATCACGAACTTAGTTATATGATCAGCTGCCTATAAAAGTAATCTCGAATGCAACGTCAATAGCCTAACTCAACGAGAATTCCTGACATTCCCGAACAAAGGCTTGGACATTTAGGGTTTCACATCCGTTTTGGTTTCATCTTTAAAATGACGGCCGACGCCCGTCAGAAAAACACATCCTACTTCACAGCGCTACATCGGCATCAAACCGTCGTAGACGTCTGCAGACAAAACTGATGACAGGAAATGCCAACCCTCCCCTCTTTTACAAATGTCAACCCTTCCCTCTTTTACGCCAGAACGTTATTATATGAAAATCTTCTAGCGGGGCCGCCTCCGAGCTGCAGCACCAGCAGATGGGATGCGGTGGGGTTCCACATTTTTAGTTATTTAGGACTTTAGCAAGCAGTGATTTTATCCAGTGTGTGATTGGAACAGATGTGATCCTATCAGGGTTCCACTCTTTTCGGGGGGCATAAAATCGCCGTGATTGGCTGTGCCGGCCTGCAGTTCACCCTCCGCCGTGGCAGATCCGGGGTCCCTCTCCCGCCAGAATTTGCCCTTGGGTTCGAAAGCATCATAAGAGGGAGTTAATGTTTTATTCTCTATTAATCCCATTAAATCCTTGGAATATTAGAGCATGTGTCGCTTTATAGCATTAACTAGTGTCTTGCACTCCACAGTATTTTCACAGTTTATGACACTGCTCAGGGCATTAACAAACAGCTGTTTGAATTAAATGAGCAGTTAAGGACCCTGTTCATTAACTCAAAAGTTTCATGTATTTTTAATTCCTGAAATCTAATGGTATCATCACCCTCCAAGAAATCTATCTCTGATTATCATTTGCTCCGGCCACTCTTGGTTAGGGGGGGCGGGGGTGGGGGTGGGAAAAGTATGATTGTTTTCGAAGATGAGTCTCCTACCCAGTGGATATCTCTAATGCATCTTAACTATCTCCTAACGGTTTCCCTCGTCTGGGATATAAAACTTGCAAAGTTGTTTACGGCAGTTGTGTGAAGATTTTCTCCAATTTTGGTTACTGATGACTTCATTTAGCTAATGTAAAGAGGCAGTTGGAACAGAATTATTTGCATTTGAAGTGGTGCAATCAGAGGTTTGTGACTGAGTCATTTACCAAAAAAGAAGGAAATTGTATTTGGACAGTGACAGATGAGGCGAGCGTCCCCGGTGCGGAGCAGAGCCGGAGTCACTGGCTTCTCTGCACAGAGGGCCAGGGCTCCCAGCGCTCAGTCCCACCGCGGACAGGGGCCTCCGGAGTCAGTATTTCGAAGCAAAGTCATTAAAGGAAAGGGCAGCTTTGAATTAATGCGTGTGGTGTTCCAAATGAGGTAGATGACGACCGGGTTTTGATTCATTCCTGTACCAGCGGTGCCCACTCCATTCCGAGCCTTCTGTGTAGTGGCTGCTCAGTATTCGGGTGGAATGAATGGATACTCACATGAAGAAATGTTGACCTGTTGGGTAAAACTCACCTCGGTTTTCCACCGATCATTGTATGATTTGACCTTCTGTTCTTTAAACTTTCTCCAGAGCAGCGGTTCTCAACCTGTGGGTCTCGACCCCTTTGGGGGTCGAACGACCCTTTCTCAGGGGTCGACTAAGACCAGCAGAAAACACCCATTTCCCATGGACTTAGGACCCAACAGACCGCTCCTCGGTGTAGTAAAGTGTAGCCATGTCGTTTACTGTTGTCATGTGAAGACTGTTGCCCATGCTGCACCACGATTCAAGACGAAATTTTATTTATTTGTAATTAGAAATATTTCACAATATAAATTACATATTGTTTTTGTGATTAATCCCTATGCCTTATTTATGTTCCATTTGTAACAATGAAAATACATCCTGCCTATCAGATATTTACATGACAGTTCATAACAGTAGCAAAATTACAGTGATGAAGTAGCAACGGAAATAATTTTATGGTTGGGGGTCACCACCACATGAGGAGCTGTCTTAAAGGGTCACGGCATGAGGAAGGTTGAGGACCACAGTCTCTGGACCGTTGATAGATGAATTCAGTTCATAGGTATTTACTAAGTCCTTAGAAAGCATTATAAATATCAAAAGTGGGACATATGATTTTACTGTTCTAATCATTGTATTTGTGTTTTCTCAAATGTCAAGGATCAACTGTCTCAAAGGCTAGACGAGAGGTCGTGTGTGTGATAATGGGAAGGAATGCAGTAGGTTAATAAGGATGGTTTGCTGAGCCCTAGCTCAGTGGATAGAGCACTGGCCTGTGAACTAAAAGGTCCCAGGTTCAATTCCAGTCAAGGGCATGTCCCATGTTGCTGGCTTGATACCCAGTAGGGGGCATGCAAGAGGCAGCTGATCAGTGATTCTCATCATTTGTGTTTCTCTCTCTCTCCCTCTCCCTTTCTGAAATCAATAAAACTATTTATTTATTTTTTAAAGAATGGTTTGCTAAGAGAAGCAGAACACTGTCTTTTCCTGTTAATTCTGAGGAACTAAACCCGCATTCCTCTCAGCTGAAGTTTGGGACAGATGTAAGGAGAGCTGGGAGTTTTTGCTAAAGCGTCTCAGCTGGCCAGGAATCCATAATTATCTCCATCCACGTGGAAGTTGTAGGGCGCCTTTCCAGAGGGCCCTTCCGGCCTCACTCGGCCTCCGTGTATCCCTGTGGGCATGAGTGAGGTCCCTGGTCCATCCCCGTGACCGAGGACAGTTCAGGCAACACGTGAAACAGGTTAACCCCCCCCTTTCCTCCGCCCCCCTACCTGGACTGCTCAACGTCCGGACCACATCAGAGATTCCTTCCCTCCCTGCTGCGAAAAATGTCAGTGGTGAGTGAAAAATACCAAGCCGTGGTGGGGATTCGGTCTGTGAGAATAAAATCTCGCAATGCTGTGAACTGTCACACACAGCACACATGTGAGCCAGAGTCTCTCTCTGCTCACATGCCTGCCAGGGATCGCCATTACCAGTTAGAGTCCACGGAGGGTCCCTATCCTCAGAAGAACGAATGTCCAGGAGGAGTATTTTTAAAAATATATATTTTATTGATTTTTCACAGAGAGGAAGGGAGAGAGGTAGAAAGTCAGAAACATCCATGAGAGAGAGACATCGATCAGCTGCCTCCTGCACGCCCCCTACTGGGGATGTGCCCACAACCAATGTACACGCCCTTGACCAGAATCAAACCTGGGACCTTTCGGTCCGCAGGCCGAAGCTCTATCCACTGACCCAAACCGGTTTCGGCAAGGAGGAGTATTTTTTAAATAACTGAAAAAATGTCAACATGTGGAGGTAAAGAAATCTAAAATTAAAACAACTTGACTGTATTACATATATTCAAGATGTATTTATTTTATTTTTTTAAAATATATTTTATTGATTTTTTTACAGAGAGGAAGGGAGAGGGATAGAGTTAGAAACATCGATGAGAGAGAGACATCAATCAGCTGCCTCCTGCACGCTCCCTACTGGGGATATGCCCGCAACCAAGGTACATGCCCTTGACCGGAATGGAACCTGGGACCTTTTAGTCCACAGGGCGACGCTCTATCCACTGAGCCAAACTGGCTAGGGCACAAGATGTATTCGTTGATCTTTACTAAACACATATTACATAGATAAATGTGTTGCATTTGCACATGCAGTACCCAGCAGGAGCGTTTATCTGCTGCTGGTCTGATTTCCTGTCAGCACATCTGGGCTCCCTCCATCCCTCTCCCAGCCCCTGCCCGACCAATGTCACTGGCTTGAACTCTATGCCGTGGCCTCCTGACTGGTCACCGCGCCCAGACTTGTCTGCTCTGGACCTGGAGCTGACCCTTACAAAGCAGCCTGGATTGAACTTAAGTAAAAAACAAACAAACAAAAACAACAAAAACCCTCCTCTCTCATCCCAGACTTATTCCCGTGGCTTTCTTGGGCTCCCAGTGGCGTGGAATCTACAACTCTTACCCTGTGTCTGACCCAACCACCCTCCACCGCCCCGCCCCTGCCTGAGGCCACCATCCATCCATCCATCCATCCGGTCCACTGGGTTCCAGGCGCATCAGCCTCTTTCAGCTCCTCAGTGGCTTCAGGCTCTCGCCTCGTGGCAGGTACACAGCCCCCTGCTCCCC
>PVJN01048037.1:0-15763 GCA_004026805.1 Lasiurus borealis
AGAATGTGAACTGATAGAACAAATGGGAGAAAAATACATGGTGTCCTATTACTACAGAAGCATCTTCCATGTTAGAGTTCATTTTACACAGGAAACTGCAAATAAATAATGATAAGAGATCATAGTGTGTCTGATAATCTGTGACAACAATTCTAATGCTGTCGGTGTAGCCACTGGAGAAACCTGCACGTACTGAGCCCTGACCCACAGAGTCTTTTATCTGCATGTGTACTCTCCACAGGCCAAGCAAATAAAGGCCAAATGATAATTTACACATGAATCAACTTTCTCTGCAGCACAGGCACCAGAGACGTTTCTTTCTCTGTTACTCAGAGAAAGGCAGCCAGGTCTAAGCTTGTCTCACTAGAAATCATACAAGTGAAATCACGATTTGCAGGAAAATGGCAGATCAGCAAAGGGAAGCTGTTCTGAATGCTAGATAAAAATGGAAGCCACAAAGGACTAGATGAATATTTAGTTTGAAAGCAGTCCTGACAGTAACAATGAATCTTTATCCTATTCAAAACAGGTAGTGTCATACAAACTGAAATGCAGATACAATCCTGATAGAAGATTACACAAGATACCTGTGTGGGTATCTTTAAAGACTTCAGCCTTCATTTGAATAAATGTAGACTGGTGGATCCTATGCATCTTAGATCTTATTCAGTGTACATACAGTTATTTCACCTGAATGTCATCTGGAAGGTATATTGCCCACGTTGATAATGAGAAATAAATCAGGCTTGTTCATGAAAAACTGGGAACACATTTTATACCAAGGAACTTGTAAAGGGAAAAAAACTTATACAGTGTATTTTTCTTCAATCCACACCCCTTGGCTCATAGGTCAACTTTACAAAATCATCAAACTATCAAACTATTGCTATAACTTTTTTTTTTTTAAGGGATGTATAAGTGAACAATAATTGTCCTGGCTCATTTAACAGAAGAATGGAGACTTATTATTAAATTTGTGTTAAATAGGCCATTCCAAAGATGATTATGTAATATTCTAATGAATGATAGGTACTAACTAAATCAATAAAATTAATTTTTATTCCATTGTTATCACTTTTAAATCTGCCCCCCAAAATGCCTACCTTTTGACTCAACAATGCATATCCATATCCCTAACTTTCTTCAAAACTGGTTCAAAACTCACTGTTTAGGAAACTTTCCTTTTTATTTTGGTGTGGTGCTTGGATATAGAAGAGCATAAGTAAATGCTGCTAGCTATGTACATGGACTCTAAACACAAAATGATAGGCCCAAATCTTAAATATACATTTTATTCACGAGTTGTAAATATTAGAAATGTGATATAATTTCTGTTTCATAAAAGGGAATTGTAAAATTTTATACTTTTAGAATCCAGAAATGGATCTGTAAACTCCATACCACAATTCACACTCTGAGACACAGCCAAAAATATGAAAAGTTATTAAGAGTAAGTCACATCAATTCTTTTTAATGTATTGCATACATAAAAAATTCTGACAATGAGCAGTTTTTGACATTATAGTGGAACCACGGTTCTTGAACCTAATTCATTCCAGAATGCTGTTCGAAAAGTTATTTGTTTGAAACCTAAATAATTTTTGTCCCATTAGAAATAATGTAAATTGAATTAATCCATTCCAGACCCCCAAATGATTTCCTGTTTTAACATTTCTTATATACAGTACATGTCTAATGTACTGTTTAATCTATAAATAAACACTCCTTAAGTTTATTGAACTACCCCCTGCTAACCTTAAACTAATTTTTAATCACTGCCTTGGAAATGCTATAATTGGCTAACTGCTTTTTGTTTTTCCAATCAACAACAGTTTTTCTACATATTCAATTGCCTGTGATTGTTTTTGAGCACTTTCATACCCTTAGGAACATTAGCACTCTGGATGGTCTCTTTATTGTTTTAAAATTGTGCTAAGTATTCTCTCCTTTGTAGCCTGAGAGTCGCTTTTAGTCAAGCTAAGGTATCAGCATGGACATTATGCTAAGTGAAATGTCAAAAAAAGAAAGACATCCTATCTAATAAAAGAGTAATATGCAAATTGACCATCTCTCCAAGACACATGATGGCTGCCCCCATGTGGACACAACATGGCCATCACAAGATGGCCTGCAGGGGAGGGCAGTTGTGGGTTGTTAAGGGTGACTGGGTAGACAGAGGAGGGCAACTGGGGGGAGACCAGGCCAGCAAGGGAGGGCAGTTGGGGAGGGGCCCAGGCCTGTAGGGGAGGGCAGCTGTGGGTGATCAGGCAAGCAGGGAGGGCAGATAGGGGTGACCCAGCTGGCAAAGGAGGGCAGCTGGAGAAGACCAGGTCTGCAGGGGAGGGCAGTTGGGTGGAACCACAACTTGCAGGGGAGAGCAGTTGTGGGTGATCAGGCCAGCAGGGAGAGCAGTTAGAGGTGACTGAGTCAGCAGGGAAGGTCAGTTTGGGGAGACCAGGCCAGCAGGGGAAGGCAATTGGGGAGGGGTCAGGCCTGCAGGGGAGGGCAGTTAGGGGTGACTGGGCCAGCAGGGGAGGACAGTTAGGGGTGATCAGACTGGAAGGGGAGAGCAGTTAAGGATGACCAGGCCTGCAGAATAGGGCAGTTAGGGGCAATCAGACAGAGGCAGGCAAGTGGATGGGAGCCAACAGTCCTGGATTGTGAGAGGGATGTCCAACTGCCACTTAGGCCTGATCTCAGTGGGATCTGGCCAAAACGGTCAGTCAGACATCCCTCCAGGGTTCTCAGATTGGAGAGGGTGTAGGCTGGGCTGAGGGACACCCCTCCCCATGCACGCATTTCATGCACTAGGCCTCTAGTATACTATATGATCTCACTTATATGTGTAATCTAAGAACAAAAGAAAATAAAACCAAGCTCATAGATATAGAGAGCAGATTGGTGGATGCAAAAGGTGAGGATGAGGTAAAAGGAGTCAAAAGGTATACACTTCCAGTTATAAAATAATTAAGTCTTGGGGGTGTAATGTAAAACATTTCACTGTATTGCATATTTGAAAGTTGCCAAGAGTAAATCTTATAAGATCTCATTACAAGAAAAAGAAATTCTACAGACTTAGTGTGGTGACTTAGTGTGGTGATCATTTATATATATATACTAGTGGTCCAATGCACGAATAAAGATTTGTGCAAGAATGGGCCTTTGTTCCCCTGAGGGCTAGCATCGCCTTTGCTCTGGCCAGAGCAGCCTTTCTGCTCTGGCCCAGAACCACCTTTCTGCTTTCTGCCGCTGCCCAGAGGACCCAAGCGGCTAGGGTGGTGCAGAACGCCCTTGGCAGCTCAGCACCTGTGTATGCAAATTAACATGCCATATTTGTTGGGTTAATTTGCATACCAACTCCTGACTGGCTGGTTGGCATCGTGAAGGTATGATTATTAGATTAGCTAGAGGCCTGGTGCATGAATTCATGCACTGGTGGAGTCTCTCTCAGTGGCCTGCAGAGATCAGTGAACCTCCATGCTGCCACAGCCCTGCCTTACCTGCCAGCTCATCAGGCTCCAGCCTGCTGTCCGTGTCAATGCCCCACAGCATGAAGTAGTGTGCAAAGCGGCAGGTGGCTGGGGAGGAGCCCGAGCCTGGGCTGGGTGCTGTGCCACTTTTCCCGCTCATCCTGGCCCTGATGCGCCTGATGCAGGATCAGGCATACAGGAGGATTGTCTGCGGGAGAGGCTTGTGCTGCTGCAGCTGCACTGGCCAGCCGTGAGCCCAGCGTCTAGCACCTGTCTGTCAGCTGAGTGGTGCTCCTGCTGTGGGAGTGCACTGACCACCTGGGGGCAGCTCCTGCATTGAGCATCTACCCTCTGGTGTTTAGTGTGTGTCATAGTGACCAGTTGTTCCACTGTTTGGTCGATTTGCATATTATACTTTTATTAGATAGGATGTGTGTGTATGTGTGTGTGGGGAGTGTATACACACATCTTATCTAATAAAAGAATAATATGCAAATTGACCGTACCTCCGCCACACCCACAAAGCCATGCCCACCAGCCAATCAGAGTGAGTATGCAAATTAACCCAACCAAGATGGCTATGGCCACAGAGAGAGTAGGAGGGAGGCTTGGATTGCCCCTGGCAATGAAGGAAGCCAAGCTTTCTGCAAATCCTGGCCACCCAGGCCTCTGCTTAAGGCAACAAAGTTTCAATGGTTGTGGGAGTAGAAGGCTTGGCTCCACTCCAGGCTACAAAGTTTCAATTGCAGAAGATAAATAAATCCCAGATACCAGGACCTCTGCTTGGGTCGCCAGGGGGCATGGCTGAAAACCATCACAGGCCCCTCGCCCAGACCATCCCATGCCTCAAGGGAACACCCACCCTGGTCCAGGACAAACCAGCTGGCCCCCATCATATTTAATAAAAGAGTAATATGCAGATTGACCATCACTCCAACACACAAGATGGCTGCCCCCATTTGGTCAAAAGATCCTGCCCCCATGTGGACACAAGATGGCCAGCAGAGAAAGGAAGTTGGAAGGGACCAGGCCTGCAAGGGAGGGCAGTTAGGGGTAACCAGGCCCACAGGGTAGGGTAGTTAGGGGCAAAAAGTCTGGCAGGGGAGCAGTTAGGCATCAAGCAGGCTGGCAGGGGAATGGTTAGGAGGGTGATCAGGCTGCAAGGATGTGGAAAAAAGGGAACACTTGTGCACTGTTGGTGGGAATGTAAACTGGTACAGCCAGAATGGAGAACAGTATGTAAGTTTCTAAAAAAACAAACAAAAACAGAACTACCATATAACCCAGCAATCCCACTTTTCATTATATATCAAAAAAAAAAAATGCAGCCAGTATTTTAAAGAGATACTTTCATGTTCATTGCAGCAGCACTCATAGTAGCCCAGGCATTAAAAACAACTGGTGTCTGTCAACAGATGAATGGATCAAGAAAATGTGGAGGTATATATAATGGCACATTATTCAGCCTTAAGCAAAGAAGGAAATCCTGTCATTTGCAACAATATGGATAAATCTGAAAGGCATTATTCTTAAGAAGAATGTGCCAGATAGGGAAAGACATATACTGCATGGTATTACTTATATGTGGAATATAAAAAAAGACAAAACCATCACAAACAATGAACCAAACAAAAAACACCAGTGGTTGGCAGGGACTGGATGGGGGTGGAAGTGGGGTGAGGATGGGGGGGAAATAAGGAAAGATTGTTGAGGAGGAAAAGTACCAAGGAAAAAAGAATATTCATAAGAGATGACTACCGAGAGGACTCTAAGAATACATTAAAAAAAAAAGTCACACCACAATTTAGCAAGTGATATTCATTGGTTTGTTGACCAACTTATAGGTAAATTTATAAAACAGCTCTTGTACACATCATGACCATTTGGCATGACAATCTCAATGTCACTTACTGACCTCAAAGAGATAAAGTTTGGATAGTGAAGGGGGAGCAAAGAAAAAAAATTAAAATTCTCATGATTGTATAATTAATTTCATAAAATATTTGATGAATAATTTCAATTACTAAATTTCTTTTTTCCATTAATATTTATTACAAGTAGGTTTAGTGCTTTTTTTGTTGTTAAGAAAAAGTTACCCTAATTTCAGAAGTGATTTACTATTGTGTTAAGTTAATGGTACTTTACTTTTAAGACATAAAGGACTATGTATGATCTATAAAAGCAAAGCAGGTGACTGTCCACATATATAAGGATAACAATAGAACGGGACTAGGATGTTGGATGAAGGAGGGAATCAGGGGAGAAAGAAATCAGAAGCTTATCAAATACCAAGCAAAGCTAGAGAGAGAAAATGCACATTTGAATCCATTTAACTTAATGTATTTAAGATGCTATTAGCAGTTTTTTGTTTGTTTGCTTGTTTTTGAGTTTTAGGAACAGGGGGTAGTATAAGTATATAAACCTAGTGATATCCCCCAACTTCATTTCCCTATGTACTCTGTTCTTCTTCATTACATTTGGTAATACCAGCTTCTTATCAAAGTCATCTCTCCTTGTCTTATCATTCATCCAGTTCCCTCCTTATTGATCATCAGACCATGAAAGAGACAATGGATAGCTTTACTAGAGTCAATATATAATGTGGATATCGCATCTACTCAATCTACCAGGTCTGTCGATCTGCCATGGGGGAAACTGGATTGGCCTATAAGTTGATGTTCACAAAAGCAAGCTGATAATTACACAGAAACTTGTGATCCACAAATGTGTGAATAACGATTTTGGATAACACTGGTACTTTCTAAAGTATCTAAATTAAGTTGATGGGACTATAACTTTAAAAGCCATCCTGATTTGCATTTATAAGCAAAACACCAAATCTGTCCCTTCCCAATTCTATTTTTCCTTATTATTGCTATATTTCTGCCACATAAAAAATGAAAATAAACAACTGTTTGCCAAAGCAAATAACCTTACTCCTTAAACTTGCGAACATCTGAACAAAATACCAAGCAAAAAGAAAGTTACCTTTTTAAAATGTATATATTTTTATTGATTTTAGAGAGGAAGGGAGAGGGAGATAGAAACATCAATGATGAAAAAGAATCATCACTGATCGTCTGCCTCCTGCACGCCCCCTACTGGGGATCCCCACAACTCGGGCATGTGCCCTTGACTGGAATAAAATCTGGGACCCTTCTGTCCATTAGCCCAAAGTTGATCTATTGAGCCAAACTGGCTAGGAAAAAGTTACCTTTTTTAAAGATGATAAAACTAGAAAATTGAAGGGTATAGTTTCAGACGATTGTACCATAACATAAAAATGGTAAAATTGCTATTCACCTAAAACTTATATAATGTTGTTAACCAATGTCATTCCAATAAATTTAATTAAGTAAAAACTAGTGTCAAGTATGTGGGAAGAACTAGCTAATATCTGGGACACTCTTTTTTTACACTTGACTGACAAGATAAGGTATAAGAGGCTCCTTTTTTCAAATTTGAATGGGGCTAACTGGAGCAAATCTAGTCTTGCAAAGGGTTATTCAGCCATCTTTGCAGTAGAAGGAGAGGAAGGGGGGTAGTAGAGGATAAAGCTGAATTCCTAAATTTGTAAGGCTGTATCATTAAGCTGTAGGTTCTTAAGAAAAATTTTTAATAGAGAAATCAAGAAAAAGAGAAATTGCTTTTCAAATTATGTCTTTGTTGTTATGCTGAGGCGCTTGAAAAACTTCCCCCGTCACAGCAGCAAATAGTTGATTTGCATACTTTGGAAGAAATCTGCATTGGTCAGAAGTGGCTAAATATAAGGATGTATATTATATATCCTATGTTAGTCCATGGTCATACTAGTGTACACTGATTTTAGGACCTTATTTTCTAGTCAAATAACTTATAGTTCATATCAGAAGTCTCATGTACTAGTAAAAATAAATTTAAGTCTTGTACTAGTGTGCTATTTTTCTTTGTTAGCACCCTTCATTCTTCCTACCTTCTCACTCGTAGATATAAATGAGTAAGATATGGACACATTTTCCTACCTTTACTGGCACCACCATTCAAACCACCATAACCTGCAATAGTTTTTAAGTGTTCATCTACTTACATTCTTATTCCTCTAGCAATCCACTTTCTCTCTAGAAATTAGATACTCTTACTCTCCAACTTGAGAACCTCCAGTGGCATCCCACTGTACTTATAGGACAAAGCAGAAATTCAGACTGCAGGTCTAAAAGTCCTTGAATAATTTGGGCCTTGTCTTTATCTTCTCCTTGCTCTACTTTTTGCTCCTTTCTGTGTCCTCAGTGTGTGTAGAATGAATCTGTGGATCTGACATGGCATAATTCAGGGCCACACAACATGTCTGTTAGTTCAATTTATAAGTGCTCTCAATATCAGTAAGTCTAGAAAAAAACATAGATTATATTTATTTCCACAAAATGAATGTTCACACAGGAAAAATCAAAGCACAATTTCATCCTTTATTTGTTGTACTTAGTTATGTATACCGAGTAATGGAAGATTATAAACATAATATGTCTTGTACATTTGTAGGTATGGAAAAATTGGGCGTTTAAACAGGAGCAGACTTTCTCAAGGACAGAGGTGAGTCTCCTGTCTATAATAATAAAAGCATAATATGCTAATTAGACCAAAACAACCTTCTGGACGTCCTTCCAAATGACCTTCTGGATGAAGCTGGAGCTTCTAGGGCTGAGGCAAGCTGCTGTGGCATGAATTTCATGCACTGGGCCTCTAGTTTATATCTAAAATGCAATAGTGATTGTACATTTCACATTGCTGAAAAGTTCCACATTACTTTCATTTACAATTGTACTATGTAAAAATAACTGTACTAAATATATTTTTCTTACTTGGGGGTTTTGTAAAAGTGCTTTGCAAGAGGAACATGATTCTCTTTTGGTTCTTCACAGGAGCATCCGGAATGGCCACTGTGCCAGGGCTTTCAAAATGCTGACTGATTATACACTTGAAAATGATGAATTGTTTTCCTCATTAGTAAGGAAAGCATTATAAAACCCCTTAAAACAAGATATTTTGCATAGATCTTATCTAACAGGAAACTGGCAATTTTAACCCTTCCAGAATCCTAAAGTAGCCAAATTAGTTTATGAAAAATAAATATAGACTGCCATTATTACTATTAAATCAATTGTTACTGGGTAATAATAATCAGCAGTATTCAACTAGAAAGTATCCATCTAATAAAAGAGTAATATGCAAATTAACCACCATTCCATACACCCAACAAGCCATGCCCAAAAGCCAATCAGAAGTGAGTATGCAAATTAATCCCAACCAAGATGGCTGCAGGCATGGAGCGAGCAGGAGGGAGGCCTGGGTTTCCCCAGCGGTAGAGGAAGCCAAGCTTTCCACACACCCTGCTGGGCCCAGGCCTCTACTCAAGGCTACAAAGTTTCATAGAAGATAAATAAATCCCAACAGAAATGGCTGCTACACAAAGTGAGCAGGAAGCTTGGTTCTGCTCCAAGCTACAAAGTTTCAACTATAGAAGATAAATAAATCCCAGATACCAGGCCCTTTGCTTGGGTTTCCATGGGGGCATGGCCAGCATGCAACCACTACAGGCTCCTTGCCAAAGCTGCCCTATGCCCCAAGGGAACCCCAACCCTGATCCAGGATACCTTTCAGGGCAAACCAGCTGGCCCCACCCATGCAGCAGGCTTCTATCCTATCTAATAAAAGAGTAATGTGCAAATTTACTGTCACTCCAACACACAAGATGGCTGCCCCCATGTGGTCAAAGATCCTGCCTCCATGTGGACACAAGATGGCCACCACAAGATGGCCAGCAGGGGAGGGAAGTTGGGAGGGACCAGGCCTGCAAGGGAGGGCAGTTGGGGACAATCAAGCCTTCAGGGGAAGGCAGTTAGAGGTGACCAGGCCAGCAGAGGAGGGAAGTTGGCTGTGACTGGGTTTGCAGGGAAGGGAAATTGGGGGGAGGGCTGTCCCAGGCCTGCAGGGGAGGCAGTTAGGGGCAAAGAGCTGGCAGAGGAACAGTTAGGCATCAATCAGGCTGGCAGAGGAGTGGTTAGGGGGTGATCAGGCTGGCAGGCAGAAGTGGTTAGGGGCAATCAGGGCAATCAGGAAGGCAGGCAGGTGAGCAATTGGGAGCCAGCCGTACTGGATTGTGAGAGGGATGTCCGACTGCCCATTTAGGCTGATCCCTTGAAGGGTCCCAGATTAGAGAGGGTGCAGGCTGGGGCTGAGGGACACCTCCTTCCCACCCCATGCACGAATTTCGTGCACTGGGTCTCTAGTAGAATATAAAGAATCATAATAGAGAAAAAGAAAACCCAGCATGAATTTTTTTTTAATGTGAAGTAAAGGATAAAGATAAAAATAAAATGTAAAATGAATGATAAAGTAGAATTACAATGTTAATTGAGAATTTGTTCTAAATGGCAATTAGAACTGAGAACTCATCTCCTTAAAAAACCTTATGTATAATTGAAACCATCCCCAATATTTGATAAATAAAAAATAGATTTACCACTCTAGTCAAATATGGAATATATAATTAGAGTGTATATTTTAAAAATAAAGCAGTAGCTGTTAATTTTCAGAAATTTTGAATTGACTGCACAATTTTCCAAACAAGCTCTTACATTGAATAAGAGACTCAAAACTTGGGAAAAATACCACTGAATTTTAAAATTTTTAGGTTGATTGGTTGTAAGGTGAGATAAATGATCATTTAAACTTAAAATTTAAATGAGAGAAAAGGAAAAACTAACTTAGGAAAAGATTTAAGGCAGAAAGTAGTATAAAGAAAGATATGTTATTGAATTAATAAAACATCTTTATTTCAATGGGAAGAACGGTAAAGTATGTAGGCACTAGCTCCAGACATAGTAACTTTGGGGAAGAGCTGGATAAGTCTTGCTTAAGATCTGTTTATTTTACTATACTCTTCCACAGGTGGGTCTAAGTTATGTTGAGAATTATCTCCAAATCTTAAGGAAATATTTTATTATGTCATTATCAGTTATTGGTCTTCTAAATAACACAACACTTACATATGAAAAATCAAACTATTCTAAGTCTCTCCCTGGATGTGGCTTGCGCATGACAACATTCAATATTTTTAAAGTGATGGGACTAAGAACAATATGAACAAAAGAGTTAACCACATTTGGGCAGTAGTTTCAGAAAAGGGAGAGACAGAAATGTATAATCCACTGATATTCTAGTACATATAAAACTTTTCTTAAGATAATGAGGAAAAGAAGGAAAAAAAAAGGATGATGGGCAAGAAATACTTCAAAAAAATAACCTCAGAATTTAGTCCATAACTAAACTTAAATTTGAAAAAAAGAGAATTTAAAAACTTCTTATTTACAAGTATGATTTAGGGATTAACTATTATTAATCTTTAAATAATTAAAAAAAACTATAGAAAATACCTATCTGATTTGACTCTTTAGTCACATTACTAGAAATTCAGTGTTTGACTCCACAAGTTATTCTCAATCTCTCTCATTTCTACTTGGTCTGTTTGTCATGCCAGCCACTGCAGAAATCAAACCACACCAAACCAGTTTTCATTTTCCTCACACATACCAATGCATGTAAAACATAGTTATGTCTAAATGACAGAAGTAGCTTTCCTTTTCTTCTAGTTTCATGAAGTTTTTCTACTTTATAACCTGGATTTTATAGAGCCAGCAGAACCTACATCTCAAGTGTGAGGGAATTTTAAATTAAAAATTTTAAATGGAATGTTTTGAAGCAGCACTGCTCTCTGACACTGATGGTTTTGTTTTGGGATTAGAGAATATAAAACCATTTCCTCAAGATAGTTTGTATTCAGCATAAAATATTTAAAATGTCTCATTTCCAAGAGATCTGGTGGGAGTTCATGACAGATGTGTTCTTTCTTTTCTTTTCTTTTTTTTTAAAACAGCCTTATTTTGTCTAATTAGCACTGATGATTTACCTTTGGCAGTATGAACTTATTGAGGGGAAAGAAAAATAGACCAGCTTCTTTGGAGAAAAGAACAAACTGGAGATAAACTAGAAAAAAGGCACTTTTTAAAAAGGTATTTTGCAGAAATGCTCACAAACAGCCCTCGGAGAGTTCACTTATTTATGCATCACCATATGATCAATCCAATTGCCTTTGGTCTTGAAAAGAGAAAACCTCGGTACAAAGCATTCTCCAGGTGTTAGTTTAGGTTTGTCATTATTTCCTATTTATAGACTCTGTCTAGTAAAAGAAGACAAATTACTGTAAGTGAGGGTAAACGTGATTAAATGAGTCCTCTGAAGATAAGAGGGTGCATGGACAAGGGTTATTAACACAAGTGGCCTCTCAGGGCCCAGACCACATTTGTATTTTGTGGATTTGGAAAAACAACAACAAAGCAAGAATAATTTCTACTACATATATCCAAAGAGAAATCGTCTCATTTACCCTAATAAACATTTTCATGCTTTTGCAGTATTTTAATAACACAGTGATAGTGCCAAAATACTCTCAGAATACACTTAAAAAATAGTGGAGAAATTATTCATTCTAAGGAGTCTAATCGGGAATGCTGAAGAAACAGTTATAATCAGACTAGATATAAGGCCTAGAATGTTAATTAGTGTATGCCAAGATCATCTGAATCAAATGAAAAGTTGAAATTTGTAAAGTTTCTATTAAAACCTCTCACTCTTTCTTTCACCTGATTGTAGCCCCATATGGCAAGGTCAGCCCTTTCAGTGAACAAACAGCTCAGTCGCCTCCAGTGTAGCTGTTATCTTTCTCAACAAGGGGAGACATTTGGCACAGCCTAAAGCTGGGGCATGAACCCTGGCTAAGCTTAAGACATTTATCTGACAGCATCAGCTGACACTCCACAAACACATTTGCTCTCCATGACCTCAGAGCATTCGTGATTAATCAAAAATGTATCTTGAATCTTGAGAACAAGCTACAAGCAGGCACACACAAAAAAGAATATGCTCTCGATCTCGCTTATCGACTCCAGAGTTATATTGAATTTAGAAATAGCAAATAGAATAAAATGATCAATATGTTCTCACTTGTCCATGGAAGAGCAAACTTGATCCCTCAAGCCAAAGACATTGATCATGTAAATGTTTCAGAAATGCTTTCAAACTAAAGAATGCAAAATGTAGAGGGCTTACTGGGGGTGGGGAAGGAGACCTATCCAAGAGGAGCTTTGGCTTTAACTTAAGAAAAAAAAATCTATAGCTTGAAGACATAAAATGTATGTTTGTAGCATGCTATACTTTTAAAAACCCGTGTGTTCCACTTAAAACCTTTTTTGGTAACATGTTGCCAAATGTTCTTAGTAAAACATTACAAGAGACTTTAAAACTTAATGAAGGAACATTATTTGTGCAGAGAAAACCCATTGCCTCATTTTAAATGAGACACAGTTATAGCATATCCCCTATGCACTGTTTACAATTTATAATTTATAATTTATGTCTCTTGGTTCAAACGCACTATTTTCTGTAGTTATCTGTTAAGTAATATGATTGGCATGTGAATACGATAATATTCTGTTTCCCAAAACAGCCTAATTTGGCATACTTTTATTTTCAATGGTACTTTTCACTTTCTAATAACAATACTAAACTCTAATTAAAGCAATGGGAAACAGAAGTCATATGCCCCACCCTTGATAATATGAAAATGATGATTATTTAAAAAAATTTCTACATTTGAACTTATTAAATTCCATTCTTGCCTGGTTACCCACTGGTTAGGTTACAGTCGTTCACGATCCTATGGCAGATCATTCCACTAAAGAAAAACCACATGTCCTGGTCCCTGTTGGCATGGCAAACAAACTTTCATAGCATGTGCTCACTCTATAAAATGGTGGTACTAATTAGAAGATATAAACTCATGCTGAGACATGATATGAATTGGCTTTATGTATCTACTAAGCTCACAGCAGTACTAGATTTATACTGTTGTTGCTTTAAACTAACACTAAACAGAAAATTCAATGTCTAAATCTGTATGATAAGAAAGCAAAAGTGATTGAGTTGAAAAACAAAATCTCAACCCCTCATATTTGGTTTTACTTCAAAAATGTTTCCTGTGCACTCAGAGGTTGCCCAGCACTTCTCTCCCATATGTTTACCTAACTTAAATTCTTCAAACATGAATTGCAAGTACCAGATAGCACAGCTGTATGTTTTGACATCCATGGTGAAAATGAGCAGAAAATCTAACTGTTCCATATCAAGAAGTATTTTTACTAGTGCTAATGTGCCTTAAATACCTTGTTCCACAGATGAGTGGCCTGGCACCTGCTGCATGAGAAATAGCCAATTACTGTTCAGTGTCTCTAATTTTCTGATTCAATTAGCATGCTTCAGAGCTTTCCAGTTTAATTGCAAACTACTTCACAGTTAGCTCTCTGATTAATCATTGCCCATCTGCAAGCCATCGGAAAACTTAGTGGAACAAATTTGTGTACTTTGGAATGCTGGGAGCTTAGCAAATCAAACTTGTTTTGGTATATAAAGCTTTAATTTTGTTTGCCCTTTTCAGCTGCACTTGTAAGAAGCTCTGTACTGATTAAACAGGAAGTACGGACAATAATATGCTACATTATGCATATAATTACTGTAAATACAACTGAGATTGTAGAAACATCATTTAAGGTTAGGCACTAACATGAATGGAGAAGGAGGTCAAGAAAACACATTTGAAATCAATTTCTTTCCATTATGACCAAATGTAAGAATCAACGAAAAAAAAAAAAAAAGCTGTGTGACACATAGTGATGTCATTACAGCACCTGTTCCCCTGAAGGCATTTTAAATTCTGGCTTTTCATGTACTCATAAAATCTTTCTTGTTATTTAATTAGTAGACTACTAAGTTTTATAAGCTTTGTTTACAAAACATATATTAGGGATTTTAAAGCGAACTGGCACCACATTGTTTATGCTTCATTTCCTAAGCCTTTGTGCTGGTCCCCTGAACGTATGAATGACAATATCAGGAAAAAAACACAACTGTTTTAATTGAGCTTTGGCTGGAGTCTAGATGATATCTTAACCCATAATCATGATATCTTCATTTTTGAACAATAAACCATGAGCTGCATATCTTGCTCATTCCTATGAACAAATACCACAGAGAGGACTCTGCCTTGTTTGATTTTTTAAAAAGCATCTAAATACATCTAACGTAGAAGAGGTTTCATTTCCAAGACCAAATCGTAAGCTTGGGAGGGCAGGAATAGTGAATGTAGCATACTAGTGTATCTCAGAGAGCCTGCACATCCTTGGAGCTCAATTAATATTTTGGATGAAGGAAAGAGAGCAGAATCGGTCCTGAATTTCCTATGGTATGTCACAGTGCCAGGCTGGACACTGTGTTCTCCTTTTATAACCTCAACAGGATGCAGTCATGTTATCTCATACAGATGTTGACAAGTATCATCATTTTACAATTATTTGGCTGTATCAATAATGCAGAGCGAAGTGTGCTTTACTAATTACAATGCCTTGTAATGATCTGTTATTAACAATAAACAACGAAAATGCAGAATCTTACTATCTTTTATGAAGATCCTTAACATGATATGGAAATGTCTAAAAGCTGGAAGTTAAAACCCAACTGATAGCTCTTAAAATAACATGTAAGTTGGAAAAATGGCATTTGGAAATTGCACAATGAAAAGAAGATCACTTAAAGTTTTTTGCAGATAGTCAGAAATATTCAGCGTGGAGTGACTTTTTGACTTCCTTAACAACAGATTCCATGAGCTCTCTAATAGTTTCTATTCTGTCTCTATTACAGGCTGTAAAACTCAAGTGGGCTGACTTCAAGCTTCTCTGAATCTCATAGGCAGCCGATGTAAGAAATGCTGAGAAGGCGTAATCTGATCACAGCAGCTCAGGCAAGTGAGCAGGCATGCTGCCACATTCTGCTGCCCACGAGCAGGAAAGAACGGCTGGAATCCCCACCAAGATCAAATTACAAAATAAGCTTTGTGGCCAGGCGGGCAAGAGAGGCTATTGTGGGGTCATGACATAAATCAGGAACAAGCCTGGGCAAAACTGGGCAGTCAAAAATCACATTTTCGGTGCCATACTTACAGCACAGTTCCCCATGGAAAATAAACTGTTAATGATGTTCAGATTTTTACCTCAGGAAGGGCAAATGGCTCTCCCCACATAAGTACCCACCAATGGAGCCTTATGTTTAGAAATAAGCAATTAAATCCCACACATCAAGGAAAAACAATGAGCTGTTCAAAATGGAATTTAGCCAAGGAGAGACCAAACTGGGCCTTGGTCCCTGTCCTG
>PVJN01048038.1:0-15763 GCA_004026805.1 Lasiurus borealis
GTCCCCCCCAAATCCCCAGTGCAACACCACCTGCGGCCGCGGCGTGAAGAAGCGGCTGGTGCTGTGCATGGAGCTAGCCAACGGGAAGCCGCAGACGCGCAGCGGCCCCGAGTGCGGGCTGGCCACCAAGCCGGCCGAGGAGAGCACCTGCTTCGAGAGGCCCTGCTTCAAGTGGTACACCAGCCCGTGGTCTGAGGTGAGCCCCCCCTACCCCCCAATACTCCCTTGAGGCCGCCCGGGGCCAGGCCCGCGGTCTGATCCTGCCCCAAGGGTTCCCCATGTCCCCCTCCTGGGCCTCCGTCATTGTTTCTATCCCCGGTCAGTTGGCACGAGAGCCACCTCCTCCAGGAAGCCTTCCTGGGTCTCACCTCTGGGATCACCTTCCTGCCTCGCTGGCCCTGGGCCTTTCTTTTCTTTTTCTTTTTCAATATACTGTATTTTATTAACTTTTTACAGAGAGAAAGGGGAGAGAGAGAGATAGTTAGAAACATCAATCAGCCGCCTCCTGCACACCTCCCACTGGGGATGTGCCCGCCACCAAGATACATGCCCTTGACGGGAATCGAACCCGGGACCTTTCAGTCCACAGGCCGACGCACTGTCCACTGAGCCACACCAGTCAGGGCCCTGGGCCTTCCTTTCTTAGGCTGGGTCACTTCCGGCCCGGCCGTGCAGCCTGGCAGTCAGGCGTGTCACTACCCCGGGCCTGACCCTTGTCCCGGAGCCGTCAGAGGCAGGAGGCCCCGAGGGCTTGCAGGGCTGTGTCAGATGGCACCCTGGCTGCGGGACCCCGAGTCCAGGCAGGAGGCGGGGCCGGGGGTGCAAGGGCACAGGGGGGGGGGGGCATGTGCAGGCAGCATCGGGAAGCCAAGCCCTCCTGCTCCTGGGGGAGGTGTCAGCCCTCGGGACGAGGAGGGGCAAGTGGTGGTGGAGACCAGGACATGTCAGGGTGCACGGGGGGGCCCCCCCCGAAACGGCTGGGTTCGGCTAGGAGGTGAGGGTGGGAAGGGAGCAGTGCGGCTGGCCTCGGGCTTGGGGTCCCCAGAAGCCATGCTGAACCTGCACCTCGAAAAGGACATAGGGCCTCAGCTGTGGGTGGGACCGCTAGGTGCAGGTGCACCCAGCCCTGAAGCGAGGAGAGCTGTGACCTGGGGGTGAGGGGGAAGCCAAAAGCCAGCCTGGGGCGCTGGGGGCAGGGTTCCCCGATACTACCCCATGACCGTGAATGGGGAGGCGTGCCTGGCCGGACAGTGGGTGTGAGAGGCTCAGTCAGGGCTTGTTCCTGCAGCCGCCTCCCCCCCCCCCCCTGCCCCGGGCACAGAGGGGCAGGTGCCAGGGCCAACCCAGAGGCTGCTGGGGGCGTCCGCCCAAGGCTGGGGTCCTCTGTGCTCAGGCATGGGGGGCGGCGCTCCCCCTAAGTCCCATCCCCCTCGGCGTAGGGGCTGGGGGACGGGCCCAGGCCCGGGGCCCAGGTCCCAGACGGCCTGGGTGACGTGGGGTCAGCCCTGCTGGCAGGAGGCCGCAGGGCTAACCGGGGTCAGCAGCTGTCCCCGGTGTCGGGGCAGCTCAGCGGGGTTTTCCGGGAGCAACATCTGGCCAGGGAGCCGCGGAGGGAGATGTGGGGGGGAGGGCCTGTGTAGCTGGCCCATGGCAGCCACAGCTCTTCGCTGGAGTGGGGAGCAGTGCCCTGGGCCCCGGCCCCGCGTCCTGGGCATCGAAGGCGCCGGGAAGGCCTGGTGGGGCGGGGGACGGGCAGGGGAAGGTGGAGAGAGGAGGCTCACCCCTCCTGGGCGGGTGGGAAGCGGAGGCGGCCCTGGGTGGGGCTGAGTGCCCTCCCCTGCCCGTGTCACCCGCGCTGTGTGCGCCCGCGTGGGCTGGGACCGGGCGGCCCCTGGTGACGGCGGCTCCATGCCCTTTCTCCCTCCCCCTTCCCCCCTCAGTGCACCAAGACCTGCGGGGCGGGCGTGCGGATGCGGGACGTGAAGTGCTACCAGGGGACCGACATTGTCCGCGGCTGCGACCCGCTGGTGAAGCCTGTCGGCCGGCTGGCCTGTGACCTGCAGCCCTGCCCCACGGAGCCCCCAGGTGAGGGGGGGGCATGGCTTCCCGAGGAGGCATGGTAAGAGCCAGGCCCTGGGGTGCCACCCCGGGGGGACCAGGTAGGGAGCGGAGGTGCCGGGGCTGGCTGAGCCTGGCGGGGCGGGAGGTGAGGAGGCCCGACTGGTGTGGGCGGGGCCTCAGGGCTGGGCCCTCGGGAGGCGGGGCGGGGGGGCTGGACCTGTGTCTCTGGCTCGGGCGCTGGGGGCCTCCCAGGGGTACTTTTGGGGGTGAGGTCAGCGACGCCTCCAAACCCTGGTCCCTGGACATCACCCTTTTCCCCGGCACAGGTCGAACCGCTTGTGGGGACCCGTGTCAGTCCTGGGACGGGGGGTGGGCAGCATTGGGGTGGCAGAGGACGGGAGCCCGGGTGCCCGCTGTGGGCGGGCAGGAGGCCCGAGGCCCCCGAACCTGGAAGGGGGCACAGACGGGTCACCTGTCCGCAGGTGCTCGGTCACCAGGGCTGCCCGGTGCACATCTCCTCCCTCAGCTGGGGCAGGAGGGGCGGGAAGAGTGGCGGGCGCCTCCTGATGCCCCGCCCCCTCCCCGCCCCCCGTCCCCCCAGACGACAGCTGCCAGGACCAGCCGGGCAC
The DNA here is from genome assembly GCA_004026805.1 of Lasiurus borealis. NCBI lineage: Eukaryota > Metazoa > Chordata > Mammalia > Chiroptera > Vespertilionidae > Lasiurus > Lasiurus borealis. Next base: position 2,691 of record PVJN01048038.1, read on the forward strand.
CAACTGCGCCCTGGCCATCAAGGTGAACCTGTGCGGCCACTGGTACTACAGCAAGGCGTGCTGCCGCTCCTGCCGGCCCCCCCACTCCTAGGCCGCGCCCGCCTGGGCCCCACGGACACTGCCCGCGGGCGCCCGGGCCGAGAAGATGTGAAACTGAGCCTCCGCCCTCCCGGGAGGAGGGGAGCCTGCGCCGGGGCCTCCCCCACAGCACCCCGCACAGGCCGTCGGTTCGGGCCCGAGCACCCTGCCCGGCACCCGGCGGCTGCCCGGGGCCCGGAGCCCAGAGATGGAGGGGACCGGCCCCCCTGCCCGCCCGCCCGCCCGTCCCCCGAGCCTGCTCGGCCCTGGGGAGGCCTGCTGCCTCCAGGACGGGGCAGGCAGGAGCATGAGGGGCCGCCGGGGGTCCGGGCCGACCCGGGGGGCTCCTTCCTCGCCCCCCGCTGCCTCCCCAGCCAAGCCTGCGCTCGGGGGCCACCGCACTTTACGCCGGGAAGAGGCACCGCCCACACCTGTCCGCCCTCCGCCGGCACCTGCACGTTAATAAAGTGTCTATTTATGGCGGCACCGGCTCGCAGTGGCTCTGAGTCAGGCCGGGCTGCCCAGCGCACCCCCAAGGAGGGTTTGCTGCGGCCTCGGGACGGGGGACTGGGACTGGGGGTGCAGTGGCTCCCCGGGGAGTGATGGGTGGCAGGTGGGGAGCCCACAGGCAGGAGGCTCGGGGACACTGGGACTCGAGGCTGGCGTCAAAACTGAGCCCAATTCTGGAGGCTGGTGATGGCGGGGGCCCGGGGGGTGGGAGACCTGGGTGTCTGGAGGCTCCACGTCAAACATGAGGACCAGGGGCCCGAGGAGGGTCCTTGAAGGACGTGGCGGTGCTGGTGCGGGGGAGCACCCCATAATCTGAGCCTCGGAGAAAAGTGCTGGGTGGGCGGAGGGATGAGGCAGGCGGGAGGCGGGGGGCCGCACCCAGCACTGAGGAAGTGCCCACCCTGACCACGTGGACCTCACCGGAGGATGACGTAATCGGGACTTGGGGTGAAGTTTCGCAGGAGGGCTCCCCAGAGGAGGTGACGCGTAGGCTGGTCCAACAGCGGGAGGGGCTCCCCCCGAGGGAAGGAGGCCGCTGGCAAAGGCCTCGAGCGCAAGACGGGGTGTCCGGGCACTGAACGCGACGTGGGCACTGCGGCCAGGGGCGGGCACCGGTGCCCCAGCCCAGCTGCCACGCCAGTCTCCTCTGGGGACAGGCGGCTGCTTCCCGGGAGGCGGGGACAGCGCAGGGGCCGCACACAGTGCTGGGGGCGGCGTGATGGAGTGACACCGAAGGCTGGCTCATTCCCAGTGGCCGTGCGTCACCGGGACCCAGTGTCCCGTCATTGACCCCTGCCCTTCCTCCCGCCTCCCCACCCATCTCCCCTCTCCTGGGCCCTCCTCCGGCCAGCACTCCCTGTGTACCTGCTGCAGGCCAGCTGTGCCCGGGGTCTCACCAGCGCCACCTGTACACGCCCTAAGGTAGTGCAGTCCGTGCAGCCGCTGCCTTTCGGTGCTAATGCTCAGGGCCAGGGGACCTCGCCTTCAGCCGTGGTGACCTCGCTCCGGGGGCTCAGCGTCCAAGTCCCTGGTCCCCCAAGATGGACACAGTCAGCCGGGGAACCCCAAACGAACATGGCTTGCTGCAGCCACTCCTCTGGGCAGAGCCCCGACCCCCGGGGCTGGACAGGAGAGGCCGGCTCTGCCTGGCACCGGGCTGTACCCGGCCCCCCCAAAAGTTCCCGGCGCACTACAGGCGGCGTGCTGTGCTGAAGTCGGGTTTATTGGGGGGCTCCCGTGGGCCCCACAGCGGGGCTGAGGGCACACACCTGGGGGTGCTTCTCTCATTCCAAACCTCCGAGTCCACGCAGAGGGCAGACAGCAGTGCAGGACAGAGGACAACGGGATAGGACAGCCACAGGAAGCCCTCATGGCCCCGCCCCCTTCCCCTCCCCCGCCCCCCTCACTAATGCATCGGAAACCAGGGTGTGGGGCTCCACAAAGGGAGGGCAATGGGGGTGGGGGCTCTGGGAAGTCTGGAGGGTCTGAACTGAGGCAGGAGGAGAACGGAAGAAGAGGGGGAAATCGAGAATGCTGAAAATAGCCTGGCCTGGCCCGTGTGGCTCAGTGGTTGAGCATCGATCTACGAACCAGGAGGTCACAGTTCGGTTCCCGGTCAGGGCACAGGCCCGGGTTGCAGGCTCCATCCCCAGCATGAGGCGTGCAGGAGGCAGCCGACCCACGATTCTCTCTCATCACGGATGTCTCTCTCCCTCTCCCTTCCTCTCTGAAATCAATAAAAATATATTAAAATTAAAAAGTCAACCGAAACCGGTGTGGCTCAGTGGATAGAGCGTTGGCCTGTGGACTGAAAGGTCCCAGGTTCGATTCCGGTCGAGGGCATGTACCTTGGTGGCGGGCACATTCCCAGTAGCGGGGCGTGCAGGAGGCGGCTGATGGATGTTTCTCCCTCATCAATGTTTCTAACTCTCTATCCCTCCTCTCCCTTCCTCTCTGTGAAAAAAATCAATAAAATATATTAAAAAACAAAACAAAAAAACAAAAATGTCAGTCTTCGCTAACTCCGCACCCGCCCAGTCTGGCTGTCTCACCGCAGCACTTCCGGGTAGAGGGATGGTCCCTGACTGCACAGGCTGGTTTTGTAGGAAGACCAGAGGGGGGTCTTGGTCCATCCCTCCTGGGTGGACGGGGGGCCACCCCACCCTGGGGTTCCAGGGACAGAGAGAGCCCTGGGGGGGAGGGGGGCATGCTTGGAGGGGTGACACTGCCCGTGCCGGGCGAGGAGCTGCAACCCCTGGTGGGCTCCCCGAGATTGGGGCGTTTCCCCAGGGTGGCCCTGGGGGTGGGGGGCATTGCTTTCCCAGTCAGGGAGAGGCAGCCGAGGGGCGCTCTGGGGAGACGCCTTCACACAGGGCCGGGCTGGGCGGCTGGGCTGGCCTCACTCCTGGTCCCCCAGAGAAATGGGGCAGGGACAGGCGGTCTGTCTCCCCGGGACTGCGGCCTGAAGGGCACCCGGAGGCTGAGGCCCAGGATAGGGCAGGGCAGGGGGGCCTATCTCGGGTCTCATGGGGAGTCAGCGGGTCTCACGGCTCTGTCCACCCACCACGTCGGGCCTGAGGCATGGGCTGTGCTGGAGAGAGGACGCTCCCAAAGCGAGTGGGTGGGACAGAGCCTCCTCTCTCTCTTCTATCCGAAAGCCAGGCGGTGCCCGGCCGGTGTGCTCAGGGGCTGGCTGAGCGTCGAACCTGGGAACCAGGAGGTCACGGTTCGATTCCCGGTCCAGGCACACAGGCCGGGTGGCGGCTACTCGAATCCCAGGGTGGGACATGCAGGAGGCAGCCGATCCATGATCCTCTCTCCTCATGGATGTGTCTCTCTCTCTCTCCCGCCACCTCCCTTCCTCTCTGACGTCAATAAAAATATATTATTTTTTTAAAAAGCCCGTAGGGACGGCATCCCTGAGGCCGGCTGCCCCTGAGACTTCCTGCGAGGGGTCTGTCTGCAGAGGGAGCCGTGAGCTGGTGTCGGCCGCCGGGGCCGGGAGCCAGGGCGTGGGGGGGGGGGGCAGGGGGACGCCCACCCTCTGGGTTGGAGAGTGAAAGAGTGGGTCCAGAGCCACCAGGGAAGGCGGGCGGGGGGCTGGGCCTGCGTCGCCATGGCCGCCCCAGACGGATGAGGCCGGTAGACCGTGTGGCCGAGGGGGGAGGACAGGGCCAGCCAGGAGATGGAGGCCACTTCCCGGGACACGTGAGGCCGAGGCTCACCTGCCTAGCCTCACGCCCGCCCCCCTTCCAGCCCCGGCCTCACCCTTGGGCCCTGCCAGCGGCCACGGACCTTGTCCCGGCACCGACCCCTGGATCCCCCTACATGTGGGGCCCCATGAGGGCAGGGATTCCAGGAAGGCCAGGCTGAGCCCAGGGCCGGGCCTGGGGTCGGGCGGACTGGCGGTGGGGACCCCTCCATGGTGCCGGGGCCTGCGGGGAAGGCCGGGGCGGGGCGGGGGGCCGGGACGGGGGCGCTCAGACGTCGGTGCTGATGCTGCGGCTGCGCGCGAAGGCCTCCCGCATGGCGGCGAGGCGGTTGGGGTGGAGGGGCTGCAGGCCCCCGAAGGCGGCGGGGGCGGCCGGCAGCGCCACGTCCTCCTGGCTGATGGCGCGGTAGGCCACGCGCTCCCCGCCGTTGCGCACCCCCTCGTCCTCCTCCTCGTCCTCGTCCTCGGGCTCCTGCAGGAAGAGGGCGGGCGGCTCGAGGCGGGAGCAGCTGCGGCAGAGGGCGCGGGCCTGCGGGGACTTCGGGCCGAAGGCGGCGGCGGCCGTGGGCCCGGCGGTGGCGGAGGCGTAGAGCGCGGGCCCGTTGGTCAGCACCAGGTGGCGGTTGGAGTGCAGCGGGGGCAGGCCCGGGTGCGGGTCGAAGTCCGGCTCCTCCTCGTCCTCCTCAGAGCCCTCCTTCTTGCAGCAGTAGTACTGCGGGCAGAGGGCCGCTGAGCACGGGGCTCCGCCCGCCTCCCCCTTTCCGTGCACAGGACAGGGGGGCCCGGTCCCCACCCACCACCCCTCAGGGGAGCTCTGCACTGCAGGGCTCGCTCCATTCATCGGCCCAGCCAGCAGAGGCAGTGCAGTGACTGCCCAGGGTGCAGGAGGGGAAACCGAGGCACAGGGGGCCGGCTTCAGACGCCTCCAGTGGTCTGCAAACTGCGGCTCTGGTGACTAACGAGTCTGCCCCGAGTGTGGGTGGGAAGGGAGAGCGGGGCCCCCAGTGCTCCCCCGCCCTCTCCGGCGGGGGGTGTGTCCCGGCGAAGTCCCTCGCCCGCTCTGAGCCCCAGTGTGTGTGTGTCGGGGGGAAGCCTGCACAGCCGCAGGCACCGAGCTCCAGAGGCAGTCGGGCCGGGCGGTCTGCTCTGCCTCCTCCCCCTTCCCGGGCCCTGGCGTTGGTGGGGCCCCCCCCGCGCCCCTCGCCCAGCGGCGCCCCTCGCCCGGCTGCGCCCCTCGCGCGGCGCCCGTACCTGCAGGCGGCAGTAGCACAGCACGGCGATGATGCAGAGCAGAATCACAGTCGCCAAGATGCCCCCGGTGATGACCACCGTCCCGGCTGTCATCCGGGCCCGTCTCCATCCACAGCCTGCAGACACGGCGGCTCAGGGCGGGAACGGGGGCAGACCCCGGGCGGGCCCAGGGCAGGGGGCCCGGCCCGGCCTCCTGCTCCAGCCCCGGTTCCCACACCTGGGGGAGGGGTTCCCATACCTGGGGAGGGGTTCCCACACCTGGGGGGTTTCCCACACCTGGGGGAGGGGTTCCCACACCTGCAGGAGAGGTTCCCGGGGGTTCCCACACCTGGGGGAGGGGCTCCCACACCTGGGGGAGAGGTTCCCGGGGATTCCCACACCTGGGGGAGGGGTTCCCACACCTGGGGGCGGGGTTCCCACACCTGGGGGGGTTTCCCACACCTGGGGGAGAGGTTCCTGGGGATTCCCACACCTGGGGGAGGGGTTCCCACACCTGGGGGCGGGGTTCCCACACCTGGGGGGGTTTCCCACACCTGGGGGAGAGGTTCCCGGGGATTCCCACACCTGGGGGGCAGGGTTCCCACACCTGGGGGAGGGGTCCCCGCTCCTGGTGGAGGGGATGCCACCCAGCCCAGCTCCTGGGCCCGGGGCTGTGGTGTCCCCTGCATCTCAGCGCTCGGCCTCCCGCTCTCGCCCACCGTGGATGGACCCCTCCAGCCAGGCTGCGTGGCACATGTGTTTTCTCACGGACCCGCACGCAGCCCCACCGAACCCCCGCTTTACAGCCCCCCGCTCCCCAGCAAGGCCTCCCCCTGCTCCTCTGCAGGGCGCCTGGCTCCACCGGGCCAGTAACCCACCCCTTCTCTTCCCCACCCTGCGCTGTGACCCCGGGCACGGCCCATAAAACCCGCCGCCTGCGCCAGCGGTGAGCGCCGTGCCGGGGGTGCAGCCAATTTCCAGAACCTTCTCTCTCAAAACCAGGCCTATCCCTCTTTGATCGTTAGGTTTGCACTCAAAAGGTATCTTAAGCCCGGGTTTGAAGAAGCATGTGTTTTATTTTTGGGGGGAGGGGGGTAGCTCGTGGGTTGCCTCCTGAATGGAACCCGGTCCCTGGGGATGGAGCCTGCAACCCAGGGCCCTGCCCTCGACAGGGAATCGAACCCGAGACCCTTTGGGGTACAGGCCAATGCTCTATCCACTGAGCCACACCAGCTGGGGCGGAGATATTTGTTAAAATTGTTTCTTAGGAAGAGAAACATCAGACGTGAGTCAGACTGGGGTTTCCACTGAACCCCGGAGCGTGCGGGGTTTCTACCGGTCAATGGGGATGTCCCTGTGACCTTCGCAACAATCCTCTTTCCTGAGGAAACCCCCCAACCCCCCCGTTACATCCATCTGTATGGAAGCCTAAGAGACCGTCACAACCAAAACAACTGATCAGGACAACTGAACAGGCTGTGGGGGCGACCAGGCTGGCGGTGGGGGGACAGTGAGGGGCGACCAGGCTGGTGGGGGGTGGGGGCAGTGAGGGCAACCAGGCTGGTGGGGGAATTAGGAGTGATTAGACCAGTGGGGGCCGGGGGGGAAGTCGGGGCTATCAGCCCAGCAGGGAGGCAGTTGGGAGTGACCAGGCCATTAGAGGGGGGGGCAGGGGCAATCAGACAGGCAGGCAGGTGAACGATTAGGAGGCAGCGGTCCAGGATTATGAGAGGGATGTCCGACTGCCGGTTTAGACCCGATCCCTCAGGCAGCCAGACATCCCCCGAGGGTCCCGATTGGAGAGGGTGCAGGCTGGGCTGAGGGCCTCCCCCCACATGCACGGATTTTGTGCACCGGCCTCTAATAGAATAATCAAAACCACGTGACCAGACCAGCGTGCGTGCTGACACGTCCGCTGGGTGGAGCTGGGTATTCATTTGCTTTCAGAGGCTGCGGTCCTTGCCCCCGTAGGGATGGGGAGCAAACGTCATCCCACAGTCACTGATGTGCTCCCCACCAACGTGCCCCCCCTTTCACTCCACGTAGCGCTCTTTCTAAACACGCTTTCATTTTTGTTTTTACGTCGAAGAAACCTCTGATTCCAGAGTCGGGAGCACGGCCAGGTGCGTTCCGGCGGGTCTTACTCCCAAACCTGTCCCCCTCTGCCTCTTCCTCCCCCCGCACCCTCCACCCCGGCTCCAGCTCAGCCCAGAGGAGGGTTTGACTTGATTCTGGGTTGGCCCTCCCATTGCTTCTTTCTAAAAATATAGGGAAATTGCCCGGCTGGTGTGTGGCTCCGTGGCTGAGCGTCAACCTATGAACCAGGAGGTCAGGGTTTGGTTCCCGGTCAGAGCACAGACCCCGGGTGGCAGGCTCCGTCCCCAGTGTGGGGCATGCAGGAGGCCGCCGAGCGATGATTCTCTCTCCTCGTTGAAGTCTCTGTGTCTCTCTCTCTCTTTTTCTCTGAAATCCATGAAAATGTGCTTAGAAAACACAGGAAAATGCAGATTTCCTCCTCCTCTAAGCAGCTGCAGCAGCATCCACATAAGCCCTCCCTCACCTGGGGGTCTGGCCTGGCGCGACCACCTCCCCACAGCTGCCGCGAGTGGGGAGCCCGGCCCCACGGCGGGCCGCCCCGTGACTCCCCACGGGGGGCGATCGCAGGAATGTGCCTCGGAGAGCTTCGCGGCTGCACGCGTGCAAGGTTGGGACAAACCCTGCCAAGGACTGGCTGGCACCCGGCCGAGTCTCCTCTCCCGGGAATGTGTGAGGATCCCTGACAGACAGACGGGTGTGCGCTCCGAGAGTCGTGTCTGGGTGGAGGGGGGAGGAGGGGGAGGGAGGGGGAGAGCCCCTGAGCTGGGCGGGGGGAGGGTGGGGGTGCAGGGAAGGTGTGGGGGAGACCGGGGTGAGGGGCAGTGGCTCCTGCAGACCCACCTGCCAGGGTCACGTGGCCTGGGAGGGAGCTCGGCCGGCAGACCCCCTGGGGGCCCCTGGGTGCAGACAGAGGGGGACACGGCTGTGAATCGAGATGGGGGTGTGGCCAGGCAACGCCGTGCACCAGAGGCAAAGCGGGGTCAGGCACCAGACCTCCGACAGACAGACAGAAAGACAGACAGACAGCAAGGCCGGCCTAGACCGACCCGGCGTGTTAGCCCAGGCGGCCAGGCTCACAGACGGCTCCACGGGCAGGCAGACAGGCAGGCGGAGCAGACGGCCCGCACCAGCGCGCCGGCCACACAGACGCAGACGGACAGCGGGAGCCGGGACCCCCGCATTCCTGGGCGCCCTGCCGGGCGGACCTGCCGCGGCCCCCGGGGCGGCTGAGGCCAGCTGCCGGCCGGCCCTGCCAAGGGCGCAGCCTGAGGCGGCCGGTCCGGGGAGCGGGGTGTGCGAGGCGGCGGCCGGCAGGGGCGGGGGACGCGGGGGGGCCGGGGGAAGGGGGCCAGGCCTGCCGTTCAGACTCGGTCCTCACTCTTCGCAGAGGGGGAGGCAGAGCAGAGCTGGGCCTGGTGCACACCCCCTCTCCCCCCGTCTGTGGGACTCGGGGCCCCACACGCGCCTCGGACTGACTCTGGCGGGAGAGCATGCACCAGAGTGACCCCCAGGAGCCCCTCCCAGGTCCTCGGGCAGCTGTGGGGGCAGAACAGGCTCGGGGGCCCCGACTTTGCAGGGGAGGAGACGGAGGCTCTGAGACGGGCAGGGCCACCCCGGGGACCAGCCAAACCCGGGCCCCTCAGGGCGGCTGGCCCCAGCCTCCTCCACCAACAGTCCCAGCTCCCCCACTCCAGAGAGCCAGGCACGCCCCTGCCAGCCCTGGAAACCCAGGGCCGCCAGGCCCAGAGCACCCCCTTCCTGCCAGGAGGTCCCCCTCTCTGAGGCTTCACACCAGCCCCCGGGGTGTGGGCCCCCGTTTGGAAGATGAGCCAACTGAGGCGGAGAGGGAGCAGGAAGCTGCAGGGTTGGGGTCAAGGCCGGGTCTGCGGTCACCACCACGCCGGGGGCAGCATGCACTCCCCCTGCTGAGCCCACGCCCTCTTTGCAGGGGTGCGGCCGATGGGTTTGGGGCGCCAGCCCAGCACCCTTCCACGTCCGGTCCCTGAGCCATGCACCTGGCGGCCGCCCACCCAGCCACAGCTCCCCGAGGTCAGGGGGGACGTGCACCCCCAGCTCAGAGGTGACATTGTGACCTGGACACCGGTCCCCGCTGGCCACCTGCCGCGGGTGCAGACAGGGGTGCTCTGCCCACGACCCCAGGGTTGCAGACGGAGGTGCTGGGCCAGGAGGGGGAGAGGAAGGACACGGGGGCCCCGAGAAAGCCAGGCTGCCCGTGGCCCTGGCTCCTGGGGTTCGGAGTCCCTCCCCGCGTCCGCAGAGCACCCCTGGGACTGTCACCTTCGGGCGTCTCTGCTATGTACCCCCCAAAAGATCATCCTGGCCCCCGACGAGAGGGCTTCCTGAGCTGGACGGGAACCAGGGCCACGCAGGGATCAGAGGCGGTGCCAGAGAGCAGCGCCTCCCCCGACGCCCCGGCGGGACCCCCAGAACCAGCCCGGCTCGGCGGTGGGACAGAGGTTCTGGGTTCTGCGCCTCCGTTCCCGCCTCGTCAGGAACACGGGGACACGGGGACATGGGCCAGGATGTGGCACGGATCTCGGCTCGCTGCTGTTAAAATCTGTGCCTGCTCCGGGCTCAACCCCGGCGGGCACGGGGCGTGTCTGAGGCAGAGGCCCTGCCCGGCTCTGGAGGGGCGGGGAGTCCGATGCAGGCAGCCTGTCGGCCAGGCGCCCGGGCTGTCAGCAGCTGCCCACGGCCCGACACCCGGCCCGGCCAGCTGGAGCGTCTCAGCCTCGCTCCGCAGATACGTGCGTGCCCAGGGCAGCGACGCCTACCTCAGGCGCCAGCCCGGCCCAGGCCCGGGCCCGGCCAACAGACGCCCATACCCAGCCTGACGCCCGTCCACAGTCCACTCCAGACAGCCCCCGAGAGCAGCACGCCCTCCCGAGGCCCCACCTCCCACCGCCCCTCTGCCCTGCTCTGCCCGCCTCCAGGATGCCCTTCCCCCTGCCTCGCCAGCGCCAGCCCTGGCATCAAAGCCCAGAACACGCCTCCTCCTCCAGGAAGCCCTCCCGGACTGATGGAACACCCGTCGCAGGATGTCCAGGGCCTCGCAGCCCTGCGTGGGGGCGAGGGGAAGCGGAGCCAGTGCCGGGGGCGGGAAGGGAGGTCCGTTCGTGACGTCATGCAGTGAGTCCGTGGCCAGGCAGGGGCCAGAGGCCCTGTGCCCCACGCCCACCCCCTGCTGCCCTGGCCGGGCCTTTCTGACCTCCTTCCTGTGCCCCGGCGGCCCTGCCCCGCTGGACACGGAGGTGACCATCCTCAGCGGACAGATAGGTGGGGGGACACGCTGGGCCAGTGGCCTCTCTCTGGGCCTCCGTGTCCTTCTCTGCCCAGGGGCGTGGCGGGGGGTGGACAGCCTGCCGGGGAGGTGTGCCCGAGTTTGAGGACCACGAGTGGAAAACACGGCCGAGCTGAGCAATGAGTCGTCCGGAGGGTGCCCCCGGCTGGGCAGAGGCAGGAAGGGCTGCCGTCCCTGGGTGGGTGCGTGGCTGGGAGGTGAGAGGGAAACCGGGCCGAGCTGGCGACACGGCATCCCGTGGACCAACCCTGGGCTTTGGGACTCGGAGCTGGAGAAGGAGAGCTAGGGGGGCTTCCTGGAGGCGGCGGCGGCGGCGGCGGCTGAGCCATCTTGGAAGGCACAGGCTGGGAGGCGGAGAGACGCCGGCAGGCCCGGCCACAGACAGCTCTGGTGGGGACAGTTTGGCAAGTTGTCTGGCTGAATGGCTCCCATGGCCCCAGGGACCGTAACTGGCTTTAAATATATATATTTTATTGATTTTTTCACAGAGAGGAAGGGAGAGGAATATAGAGTCAGAAACATTGATGAGAGAGAGACATCAACCAGCTGCCTCCTGCATGCCCCCTACTAGGGATGTGCCCGCCACCAAGGTCCATGCCCTTGACCTGAATCGAACCTGGGACCCGTCGTCAGTCTGCAGGCTGACACTCTATCCACTGAGCCACACCGGTTTCGGCCGTAACCGGCTTTAAAGCGTAACCACCGGCTCTGCTTCCCAGTCCCTCCCGGTATGTCTACAGGACGGGGTGTGAGACAGGCCCTCTGTGCCCCCCCACACCCCGCCCGCCAGAGTCTGTAAAGGGGCTGGTAGGCTAAGGCCCCTCTGAAACCCCAGTGTCTCCGGGCGGGGGTGGGGAGAGGCTGGGGGGACACGGGGAGCTGCACACAGGGAGCGCCAGGGGTCTGCCAGCAGGAGGACCCGGAGTGGTGCTGGGGGTGGGGGGGCAGGCAGGAAGCACCTGGCAGCCCCGCCAGAGGCCCACCCTCCACCTGCCTCCCCCGGCCCCTCCCCGGGCAGGAGACCCGCCGGCCGCCATCTGGACCGAGGGCCCTGCGTGCACTTTCAGACGCTCCTTCCTATTGGTTCTGTTCCCAGAGCCCGGCCCGCCGCTCCCCGCCGGGCAGACCCCAGGAGACAGCCCCCCCCCCCAGTCTCCATCCCACCCCCCTCAGCGCCTCACTCTGTGCCGGGGGCACAGCCGCTGCACGAGGCTCTGTCCCCACGGCCGCCAAGCCGGGCCCCTCCACACCGGCCAGGCCTCCTCTGGGGCGGGTCCGGCCCAGCGACCTCTGACCCCGCCGGCCCAGGACGTGGGGGGCCTGGGGATCCCAGGGGGACCCTGAAATCCACATACTGAATAGCAGCCTCTGAGCCCGGGATGGAGGAGGAGGCTGGGCGTGGGGCGCTGCCAGCTGACGCTCGCAGGCCAGGCCCGCTGCCTCCCTCCCGTGTCTCGGGGGGATCATCCCCCTCCCCTCCCCCCGGGGCGCACGCGTCTGCCTCTGAGCCCCCCGCTACCTGAAGCCGAGCGCCGGCCGCGAGTTCCTGTCTAGACCGGCCCCACATTTGTTCCTCATTTCACGCTCCGCGGCTCCGGGGTCCTCGCCGGGTAATAAACAGCCGGCAAGGCTGGGCGGCGCTGCGGCTGGGCCCGCGATGGTATCCAGAGCCGGGCTGGGGGAGGGGGTTGGGGGAGGGGGCTGGGGCTGGGAGAGGGGGCTAGGGCTGGGGGCCCTGGGGAGAGAGGCAGTTCCAACCCTCTTGGGGTGTCTGCCTGTGGGCTTGTCCTCAGCCCAGCTCAGTAGCCAGGCCTGCGGCCCCTGATCCAAGGCCCGGTGCCCACCCAGAGCAGGGGGGGTCAGTGCTGCAGGGGGGGGGTGCTGAGGGCTGGGGGCTGGGGGCTGGGGGCTGGGGGCTGAGGGAACTGGGGGCTGGAGGCTGGGGACGGCTCTCAGAAGCCGGAGGGCCAGGCGGCCCACTCTGGAGCCCTCGCTACTTAAGGACCCGCTCACGTTCCTGGGGGCCAGAAAGCACGTGGGCTGTGCCGTCCTACCTTGCAGTTCCAGGTCCCACAACCTCCCAGACGCTCCCCCAGTCCCTGGCTGAGAGCCCCTGGGGTCAGCGCCTGCAGTTCACTGCCCTGTCCCCCTGCCCGCCCAGAGCAGGGCACACAGTGAGTGCTTGGTACGCACAGTGGGAGAGTGGATTTCCCACTGGCCCCGGGCAGAGCCGGGAGTGGGGTGGGTGGGGGCAGGGTGTGATGGGGACAGGGCCGCCCGCTGAGACGCGCCCACGCTCCCCGCACCCCGAGAGAGGCTCACACACGGCTCCCCACGCTGACCTGACCCCACATTCCGGGGGCGAGCCCAGACCACAGGGCGGGAGACACCCCATCCAGCAGTGTCCCCGCCAGCTCCCCAAGAGCCGTTCCTGGGCCCATGCGGTCAGAAGGGGAGCAGGGGCGAGCTGGGAGGGGCCCCCCAAAGCGGATGCCTCATCTTCTCCCTGCCCCAGCAGCTTGTGGGAAACTTGTTGTGCTTGACAGCCGTTTAGCAGTAAGCTCCAGCCACGTTAGCACTAACCTCGGGCTAGGTTTCTATTACCCCAAACCCTCTCTCCTTCCC
>PVJN01048039.1:0-15763 GCA_004026805.1 Lasiurus borealis
GCCTCCAGTGATCACCTCCTCCTCCACCCGGGAGTACACGGTGACCAGCCCCGAGCGGGAGGGCGGGGCGCCCTCCAGCATCCACACGTACCAGTGGCGGCAGACCATCACCTTCCAGGAGTGTGCCCACGACGGCGGCGCGCGGCCGGCCCTGCCCAGCACCCAGCAGCTCTCGGTGGACAGCGTGTTCGTCCTGTACAACCAGGGCGAGCGCATCCTGCGCTTCGCGCTCAGCAACTCCATCGGGCCTGTGCGGGGTGAGACGCGGCTCCCGCCGGCCGGCCCTCGGGCACCTGCGTCTGTCTGTGCTCTGGGCTTCTCTCCTTCCTTCTTTCCTTCCTTCCTTCCCTCTTCTTCCTCCTTCCTCCTTCTTCCTTCTTCTTCCTCCTTTCTTCCTTCTTCCTCCTTCCTTCTTCTTCCTTCCTTCTTCCTTCTTCTTTCTTCTCCCTTCCTTCATCTTCTTCCTTCCTTCCTTCCTTTCTCCCTTCCTCCCTTCCTTCCTTCTTCTCCTTCCTTCTTTCTTCTTCTTCCTTCCTCCTTCTTCCTTCTTTCTTCCTTCTTCTTCCTTCCTTCTTCTCCTTCCTTCTTCCTTTTTCCTTCTTCCTCCTTCTTCTTTCTCCTTCCTTCCTTCATCTTCTTCCTTCCTTCCTTTCTCCCTTTCTCCCTTTCTCCCTTCCTTCCTTCTTCTTCCTTCTTCCTTCTCCTTCCTCCTTCTTCCTTCCTTCATCTTCTTCCTTCCTTTCTCCTTTTCTCCCTTTCTCCCTTCCTTCCTTCTTCTTCCTTTTTCCTTCTTCTTCCTTCCTTCTTCCTTCCTCCTTCTTCCTTCCTCCTTCTTCCTTCTTCCTTCCTTCTTCTTCTTCCTTCTTCCTTCTTCATGTATTTTTATTGATTTTAGAGAGGAAGTGAGGAGGAAAGAGAGAAAGAAACATCCATGATGAGAGAATCACAAATCATCTGCCTCTTGCACGCCCCACACTGGGGATGGAGCCTGCAACCCAGACCTGTGCCCTGACCGGGAATCAAACCCTGACCTCCTGGCTCATAGGTTGACACTCAACTACAGAGCCATGCCAGCCAGGATGGCGATTTTGTCAATTCCCGGCAACATGGCCTATGGCCTGCTGTGCGGGGGAGCAATCTGGTGGGGAGGATGCTTCAACAGAGCATCTGCCCGCGGCTTCCTTGTCCCCCCGGACCACGGCCCGCACCCCGCCTTCCTCTGTGGGGGGAGGGGGAGGAACTGGCAGGCGTTCCTCGGACGCCCCTACAGCGTCTCTGTCCTCACAGAAGGCTCCCCGGACGCCCTGCAGAACCCCTGCTACATCGGCACTCACGGGTGCGACACCAACGCGGCCTGCCGGCCCGGCTCCGGCAACCAGTTCGCCTGCGAGTGCTCCATCGGCTTCCGGGGAGACGGGCGCACCTGCCACGGTACAGCCTCGGCTCTGACGCGGGGGGAAAGGGGGGCGTGGGGGAGGCCGCGGGGAGGTGTCCATACCCTGCGGTCCAGACAGGGCGGAGTGGGGGGATGAGGCCCCGCGGTGAGACTAGCATGCCCAGTTGTCCCCTGGCACCTGTTTCCCCGAAAATAAGACCGTGTCTCATATTAACTTTTGCTCCCAAAGGTGCGCTAGGTCTTATTTTCAGGGGATGTCTTGTTTTTCCATGAAGGAGAACACAGTACACATTTTTTTTTAAATTTAAAAATATATATATTTTATTGATTTTTTTTACAGAGAGGAAGGGAGAGGGATAGAGAGTTAGAAACATCGATGAGAGAGAGACATTGATCAGCTGCCTCCTGCACGCCCCCCACTGGGGATGTGCCCGCAACCAAGATACATGCCCTTGACCGGAATCGAACCGCGACCTCCTGGGTCATAGGTCGACGCTCAACCACTGAGCCACACCGGCCGGGCTGTGGTGTATTTTCAAAAAACTGAACAGGCCAAAACCGGTGTGGCTCAGTGGATAGAGTATGGGCTTGCAAACCGAAAGGGTCCCAGGTTCGATTCCGGTCAAGGGCATGTACCTTGGTGGCGGGCACATCCCCAGTGGGGAGTGTGCAGGAGGCGGCTGATCGATGTCTCTCTCTCATCGATGTTTCTAGTTCTCTAACCCTCTCCCTTCCTCTCTATAAAAAAATCAATTATATATATATTTTTTTTAAAAAAAAAATTAAAAAACAACGGAACAGTCTTTGGTTTGGGGCTTTGCCTGGGGTTAGGTACCCCCCGCAGGCAGAAGGGCTGTCTGCGTTATTGTCCGTAGAGACGTGTGAAGAGGTTTAACACGGGGCCGCTCCGTGTGCTTGCCCTCTCTGCAGACATCGACGAGTGCTCAGAGCAGCCCTCGGTGTGCGGGAGCCACGCCGTGTGCAACAACCACCCCGGGACCTTCCGCTGCGAGTGTGAGCAGGGCTACCGCTTTTCCGAGGACGGGGCGTGCGTGGGTGAGTCCCGCGGGCCCAAGGTTTTCCGAATCTTGACGCGTGTGGGGTTCCTTAGTGGAAAGGTGTTGCCATAGGTAACCATCCCGGGAGAGGTGGGGGCAGTTGACGAAGCTGAATCCGGCTCTCTCCCTTTCCTCCCACTTCTTGGGGGGCCGCATGTCCAAGGATCAACACTCTTACTGTTCATCCCACTAACACCATCGCCTTATCTGTCGGGAGCTATGTATCACTCTCCATTCTTTTTTTAAAATATATTTTACTGATTTTTTACAGAGAGGAAGGGAGAGGGAGAGAGAGTTAGAAACATTGATGAGAGAGAGACATCCATCAGCTGCCTCCTGCACACCTCCTACTGGGGATGTGTCGCCACCAACGTACATGCCCTTGACCGGGATTGAACCTGGGATCTTTCGGTCTGCAGGCCGACGCTCTAGCCACTGAGCCACACCGGTTTTGGCATCACTCTCCATTCTTACAAAAACGATGTTTCACTCTTTCTTTTTAAGATTTTTTCAAAATGTATTTTTATTGATTTCAGAGAGGAAGCGAGAGGAGGAGAGAGAGGGAAAGAAACATCAGTGATGAGGGAGAATCATGGATTGGCTGCCTCCTGCATGTCCTTTACAGGGGATCCAGCCCGCAACCCGGGCATGTGCCCTTGAGCAGAATCCAACCCAGGACCCTTTAATCTGCAGGCTGATGGACGCTCTATCCACTGAGCAAAACCGGCTAGGGCTATTTATTTATTTATTTATTTTAACCAGTGCAACATTTACTCAACTCATCATTTAAAGAAGATACCAGTGGAACATAAAATTGTTTGAAAAAGACACGTTGGGCCGAGACTGGCTTGGCTCAGTGGATAGAGCGTCGGCCTGCGGACTGAAAGGTCCCGGGTTCGATTCCAGTCAGGGGCATGTACCTTGCTTGCGGGCACATCTCCAGTGTGAGGTGTGCAGGAGGCGGCTGATCAATGTCTCTCTCTCATCGATGTTTCTGACTTTCTATCCCTCTCCCTTCCTCTCTAAAAAAATCAATAAAATATATTAAAAAAAAAAAAAAGAACAAGAAGAAGAAAGAAAAAGACACGTTGGCCTGGCCGGCGTGGCTCAGGGGTTGAGCATCGGCCTGTGAACCCGGAGGTCACGGTTCTATTCCCTGTCCCAGGGCACGTGCCCGGGTTGTAGGCCGGATCCCCAGTGTGGGGCGTGCAGGAGGCAGCCGATTCGTGATGCTCTCTCAGTTGCCATCTCTCTCTCTCCCTCTCACTTCCTCTCTGATACCAATTTAAAAATATATATATATAATAAAACACAAAACCAAAAAGACACTCGGAGGAACTATTTATAGGCGACTTGAAAGAGGAAAAGGCATGTCAGGCTAAGAAGGCCTGGGTTCTTGGAACATGTGTGTGTCGTTAGCGGCGGGGCCAGGCACCGCGTGTGCGTCTTCGCCGAGAAGGAATGAGAAACCCATCCCACCGAAAGTATTTGCTGACAGGCATGTCGGCCAGGCTGGGCAGTCAGGCAGCGAGGCTCCCAAGACGGCGGTCCTCAGGGAAGACCAGGGAGAGAGAACATCTGGAGAGAAAAGAAAAAATCAGGAACCGGGCCGAGAGGAGAGGGGTCATGAGAAGTTGGAGGCTGGGAAACATGGAGAAGTCAGGATCTGGGAGCCAGAAAGCCAAGCTGGAGGCTCAGGCCGTCCTCGGTCAGGAGCCAAGACCTCTGTGAGCCAGCCCAGCCTCCCGGCCCGAAAGATGAGCTAGGCAGACGGACTAGATGCCGGGCACAACCTGAGACGTGGGAGAGCTGTGACCTTCCACTGCCCTTGGCACCCTGCGTGCACCTGCATTAAAATGAGGCCATGCCTAGACCGGTTTGGCTCACTGAAAGGTCCCAGGTTGGATTCCGGTCAAGGGCATGGACCTTGGTTGCGGGCACATCCCCAGTGGGGGGCGTGCAAGAGGAGGCTGATCAATGTCTCTCTCTCATCGATGTTTCTAACTCTCTATCCCTCTTACTTCCTCTCTGTAGAAAATCAATAAAATGTATTCTTTTAAAAAATGAGGCCAATGCCTCCAAAAGCCAGAAATTGATTCTTTTTATTTTATTTTATTAATATCTTTTGATGGATTTCAGAGAGGAAGGGAGAGGGAGAGATAGAAACATCAGTGATGAGAGAGAATCACAGATTGTCTGCCTCCTGCACATCCCCACACTGGGGAATGGAGCCCACAACCCAGGCCTGTGCCTTGACCAGGAATCAAACTCTGACCTTCTTTTTATTAATATTTATTTATTTTATTAATTTCTTACAGAGAGGAAGGGAGAAAGGAGAGTTAGAAACATCGATGAGAGAGAAACATCCATCAGCTGCCTCCTGCACATCTACTGGGAATGTGCCTGCCTCCAAGGTACATGCCCTTGAGCGGAATCGAACCTGGGACTCTTGAGTCTGCAGGCCAACGCTCTATCCACTGAACCACACCAGTTAGGGCTAAACCCTGACCTCCTGGTCCCTATATAGGTCGAGGCTCCACCAACTGAGTCACGCCAGCCGGGCATTCTTCCATGAATCCTTTTCCGACTTCCTCAATTCGTTACTTCTTTTTCTTCTTTTTTTTTCTGAATCAATGGCTGTGGAGGGACCGCCTTGTAGGCACGCGTGTCATTACCTGCTTGGGGTGGACTTCTTCCTGATGGCGGGTCTACAGTTCCATTAGGGGTCATTCTGCTTGGGGGTTTCGGTTTTACAAGCCCCACGGAGGAATGCAGCTCCCTTGGCCTTGTCCAAGTTCACGAGTTCACGCTTTGAATGAGGCCGATTGTCGCTTCAGGCTGCTGGTGGCGGTGCTGGTGCTGGTGGGCCATGCACAAAGGAACAGATTGAATCTTTTCTCTGCTTTTCCCCAGCGGCTGCACTTTGAACTGTGGGCTCCAAGAATGTCAAGTTCAGAGATTCTTGGATAATTCCAGTCTGGAGGGCAGCGGGCGCTGAATGGGCCGTGTGAGCTGCACATTTCTCCCCGGTCTGAAACAGACCTCTCTTTCACTGCCTCTCTGACCCGGGTCCTTGGCCTTTGCTGTTTACTAAGTCCAAGCCTGCTTTCTGTTTGCTCCATCTTTTTTTTAAATATATTTTTATGGAGAGGAAGGGAAAGGGAGAGAGAGAAACAGCCAATGATGAGAGAGAATCATGGATGGGCTGCCTCCTGTACATCCCCTGCTGGGGATGGAGCCTGCCCCGGGCATGTGCCCTGATGGGGAATCGAACCCTGACCTCCCAGTTCACAGGTCCATGCTCAGCCCCCGAGCCGTGCTGGCCAGACTGCTGGGTCCGTCCTGAAGCTGGGACGAGGCTGCCAAGGTCACAGGGGGAGGTGGAGGCCTGAGGGCTGGAGGGAACAGGCCGTCCTCATAGTTTGAGGATGACCCAACGGGAGCGAGTGGAAAGAGGCCAGGCCCCTTTGCACACAGTGGAGAGCTCAGCTCTGCTGGACTTACTTCTCTTTCTTTATTTCTTTAAAAAAAAAATAGAGAACAACAGTTCCTGTGTATTTGGCCTGATTTTCCTCTCTGCTTTTTGAGATGGAGATTCAAAGATTACAGTCTAGCCCTAGCTGGTTTGGCTCAGTGGATAGAGAGCATCAACCTGCAGACCAAAAGGTCCTGGGTTCGATTCCAGTCCAGGGCATGTACCTCGGTTTTAGGCTCTTCCTAGGCCTGGGCCCTGGTCAGGGTGCCTGCAGGAGGCAACCCATCGATGTGTTTCTTTTTTCTTTTTTAAATATATTTTATTAATTTTTTACAGAGAGGAAGGGAGAGAGATAGACACGTCGATCTGCCGCCTCCCACACACCCCCCACTGGGGATGTGCCCACAACCAAGATACATGCCCTTGACCGGAATCGAACTCGGGACCCTTCTGTCCGCAGGCCGACGCTCCATCCACTGAGCCAAACCGGCCGACGCTCCATCCACTGAGCCAAACCGGTTTGGGCTCGATGTGTTTCTCTCCCATAGATGTTTCTCTCGTCTTTCCCTCTCTCTCTAAAAATCAATGGGAAAATCTCCTCCGGTGAGAATTAACAACAACAACAACAACAGATTACCATCTGATTGTAATTGACTTTCCATTCCCACTTGGACCCCAATTTTCTCTCCTTTAGAAATCTTTCCCCTCCATCCCACCTGGCAGTGCGTCCCATGGGGTAAACGGCCGGAAGTGGCTGTTGGGGGAGGTCAGGAGCCTGGAGGAAACACAGCTGGGAGCAGGGGTGTCCCCGCTGGTGGGTCAGGGCTCCCTCTGTGACTGGCAGACACCCCAAGGCTGCCTGCCTCCTCCAGAAGCCCATCATCTTTCTCGCACACCTGCTGCCTTCCCTGGACATTCGTGTCCCCTTCCCCCGTGGGAAATGGGTGACCTTGACCTCAGCCTTCACAGTGACTGGCCACCTGCCCGGTGAGCCACAGGTGGAGGCACAGAGCGGACCGAGTCTCTGACCCTCGGCCCCAAACACTCTACCCACAAGGCTGCCCTAGGAAGTGGGGAGCCCCTGACCTGTCCCACCTCCACATCCCGGGCCCAAGACGAAGCCCTGGGGTGAAACTAAGGTCAAAAGCCAGGCTGGAAACCGGTGTGGCTCAGTGGATAGAGCGTCGGCCTGCGGACTGAAGGGTCCCGGGTTCGATTTTGGACAGGGGCATGTAGGGGGCGTGCAGGAGGCAGCCAATTGATGTCTCGCTCTCATCAATGTTTCTGGCTCTCTCTCCCTCTCCCTTCCACTCTGTAAAAATATCAATAAAATAAAATAAAAAAACTACAGTGGTACCTCGAGATACGAGTTTAATTCGTTCTGTAACCTTGAGGCGTAGGAAACTATGAGACGCTCGAGTCGCAGTAAACTGGTGGGTCGTGTGTAGCCGGCCGATCCGTGCGATTACTCCTATCTCAAATGTTGCTCATATATCAAAGCAAAAATCGCTCGCTCGACGGCTCGTATCTCCAAAATCTCTTATGTTAGGGCACTCGTATCTCGAGGTACCACTATATTTAAAAAGCCAGGCTGAGTCCAGCCGGTGTGGCCCAGTGGTTGAACTCTCACCTATAAGCCAAGGAGGTCAGGGTTCGATTCCCGGTCAGGGCACACACCCAGGTTGCAGGCTCCATCCCCAGTGTGGGGCGTGCAGGAGGCGGCCGATGCATGATTCTCTCTCAACAGTGATGCTTCTTTCTCTCTCCCTCTCCCTCTCCCTTCCTCTCTGACCTCCATAACAAAATAGCTGGAAAAAGGAAAACGAACCCAGGCAGAGTGGCTGGGTCCAGGTGGGAGGAGAGAGGAGAGACAGTGGGGAGAAGGGATGCCTGGAGGTCTGGGGTCCGAGTGGATTAAACCACTGGCGTGGGGGGAGGGGGAGTTGTCTGGGGAGGGCCCGGGGACTGCTCAGGGCCCTCCCTTCTGAACGTCTTGTCCGCCTTGTGTTTGAAGCCATCTCAGACGAGCGCCCCATCAACCACTGCCTGACGGGCCTGCACGACTGCGACATCCCCCAGCGGGCGCAGTGCGTCTACACCGGCGGCTCCTCCTACACCTGCGCCTGCCTGCCCGGCTTCTCCGGGGACGGCCGGGCCTGCCAAGGTGCGTGCGTATGTGTGTGTGTGTGTGTGTGTGTGTGTGCACGTGGGGACTCTGATGTTGCTCTCTGTGTAAGCTGGAAAAACGCCCCACGCAGTGGTCGGCAAACTCATTGGTCAGCAGAGCCAAATATCAACAGCACAACGATGGACATTTCTTTCTTTTTTATTTTTTTATATATATTTTATTGATTTTTTTACAGAGAGGAAGAGAGAGCGAGAGAGCTAGGAACATCAATGAGAGAGAAACATCCATCAGCCACCTCTTGCATGCCCCCTACTGGGGATGTGCCCGCAACCAAGGTCCATGCCCTTGACGGGAATCGAACCTGGGACCTTTCAGTCTGCAGGCTGATGCTCTATCCACTGAGCCACACCGGTTTCGGCTTATTATTTTTTAAAATAATTCATTATTGTTGAAAGTATGTCCACCTTTCCTTCCCTTCCTCCATTGGCCCCTCCCAGCCCTCCCACAACACCCCCCTCCCCCAGCCTTCACCATCTCAGTGTCTGCCCACGGGTGATGCACATGTGCATACAAGGTCCTTGGTGATCACCTCCCACCCTCCCTGCCTTCCCTTCGAGATTCCGCCCTCTGTTCCCCGCTGAGAAACAGCAGCCATTTATAACACAAAAGGTCCCTCCCTTTCTTTTCCCATTTATTAGGAAAAGGGGAAATGCATTTGTAAATGCACAAGAGAGAAATTGGGACCGAAACCAGTTTGGCTCAGTGGATAGAGCGTCGGCCTGCGGACTGAGAGGTCCCAGGTTCGATTCTGGTCAAGGGTATGTATGTTGGTGGCAGGCACATCCCTAGTTGGGGGCGTGCAGGAGGCGGCTGATGGATGTCTCTCTCTCTCATCGATGTTTCTAACTCTCTATCCCTCTCCCTTCCTCTGTGTAAAAAATCAATAAAATATATTAAGAAAAAGAAATTACGCCGAGACCGGTTTGGCTCAGTGGTTAGAGCGTCGGCTTGCGGACTGAAGGGTCCCAGGTTCGATTCCGGTCAGGGGCATGTACCTTGCTTGCGGGCACGTCTCCAGTGTGGGGCTTGCAGGAGGCGGCAGATTGATGTCTTTCTCTCATTGATGTTTCTGACTTTCTATCCCTCTCCCTTCCTCTCTGTAAAAAATCAATAAAATATATTTAAAAAAGAAAAAGAAATTGGGGAGTTGATGTGTTGGTCACGTGGAGGGAGTTATCGTGACAATGAACGTTGAGTGAGTTGTTATTTTGATAATTAGTGCTGAGTGAGTAATTATTTTGATAACTAGTGCTGAGTAATTATTTTGATAATTAGTGCTGAGTGATTGTTGCCGTCACGAACGTTCTGTCATGAGCGGAAATGGCCCCGCAGGGTTGACCAGGTGGCTGTCAGTGCCTGTGTCAGCCGTGGGCTCTGGAGGACACGCTGTCCCGGGAATGTTTTGCAGATGTGGACGAGTGCCACCCCAGCCGGTGCCACCCCGATGCCTTCTGCTACAACACGCCCGGCTCCTTCTCCTGCCAGTGCAAGCCAGGGTACCGGGGCGATGGCTTTCGCTGCGCGCCAGGAGGTGAGGTGTCGGGGCGCGGGGAGTCCATAGGCTGGGGCCCCCGAGTCCTGAGGGTCCTTGAGGTAGAACAGAGCGGGGCAGGCCTGCGGGCTGCGCACCGCTCAACCCAGGGGGGACACCGAAGCTGGACCGGGCTCCCGGCAGCCTGGAGTCTGGTCGTCCTGGCAACCGGAGCCAGCAGAGCAGGGGAGAGCGGGTCTGAAGCAGCCACGATTTGCAGAGACACAGAAATTGTGGTGCCAAAACTGGTGTGGTGCAGAGGATAGAGCATCAGCCTGCGGTCTGAAGGGTCCCGGGTTCAATTCTGGTCAAGGGCATGTACCTTGGTTGCAGGCACATTCCCAGTGGAGGGCGTGCAGGAAGCGGCTGATCAATGTTTCTCTCTCATCGATGTGTATGGCTCTCTGTCCCTCTCCCTCTCTGTGAAAAATAAATAAAATATATTTTTTAAAAAAAGAAAAAGAAACAATGGGGGTAGAGGGAGAGGTGTGCAAATATGTACATTCACCTTAAAGAGATGCAGTATAGCCCTAACCAGTGTGGCTCAGTGGATAGAGCATGGTCCTGCGGACTGAAGGGTCCCAGATTCGATTCCGGTCAAGGGCATGTACCTTGGTTGCAGGCACATCCCCAATAGGGAGTGTGTAAGAGGCAGCTGATCGATGTTTCTCTCATTGATGGCTCTAACTCTCTATCCCTTTCCGTCTCCATTCCTCTCTGTAAAAAAAATCAACGAAATATATTTAAAAAAGAGAGAGAGATGCAGTGTAAGAAACTGGCTCCCATGATCAGATGAAGGTTCACATTTTGACAACTGATACCACACGTCGCTGATTTACATTGTTTTCTGTTGAGGACAGAGGTCAGCAAACTACGCTTCAGAGAACCAATCCTGCCCACCTCCTGTTTTTGTAGAGTTTTGTTAATTTTTAAAAAATATATTTTACTGATTTTTTACAGAGAGGAAGGGAGAGGGATAGAGAACCAGAACATCAATGAGAGAGAGAGACATCGATCAGCTGCCTCCTGCACGACCCCCACTGGGGATGTGCCCGCCACCAAGGTACATGCCCTTGACCTGAATTGAACCCGGGATTCCTCTATCCACTGAGCCAAACTGGTTTCGGACAGAAACATCATTGATGAGGAAGAATCATGCATTGAACGGTGACCTCCTGGTTCATCCGTCCACCCTCAACCCCTGAGCCAGGCCAGCCGGGCAGGATGATTTAAATGTTTAAAAATTAGTAAAAACAGCCTAAACCAGTGTGGCTCAGTGGATGGAGCATCAACCTGCGGACTGAAGGGTCCCAGGTTCGATTCCGGTCAAGGGCATGTATCTTGGTTGCAGGCACATCCCCAGTGGGGGTTGTGCAGGAGGCGGCTGATCGATGTCTCTCTCTCATCGATGTTTCTGACTATCCCTCTCCCTTCCTCTCTGTAAAAAAAAATCAATAAAATATATTTTTTTAAATTAGTAAAAACACACCCCAGGGGTGACCGGGCCGCTCTGGGGTCCTGAGTTGGGGGTGGGGACCCGGGCGGCCCCGCGGGATCCCCGACGAGGCCCCCGCTGACGTGTCTGTCCCCTTTGCTGCTCTCCCTGCCAGAAGCAGAGAAGACGCGCTGCCAGCTTCAGCGAGAACACATCCTGGGGACGGCGGGGGCGGGGGGCCAGCGACCCCTGCCCCCGGGGATGTTCGTCCCCGAGTGCGACGAGCACGGGCACTACGCGCCCACCCAGTGCCACGGCAGCACCGGCTACTGCTGGTGCGTGGACCGCGACGGCCGCGAGCTGGAGGGCACCCGCACCAGGCCCGGCATGAGGCCGCCCTGTAAGTGGGAGGCATCATAAAGGGGGGGGGCGCTGCTGAAGACCTAGTGGGTGCTTTCCGCCGCCCTGAATCCTGGAAGCTCCCCGGGCTCAAACCCCATTCCCTCCCTCCTCTCCTCCCCTCTGCACCCCTGCTTTTCATCTCCCTGGGCATTCTGCACGGCTCTGTCTCTCCCCTTCTCCCCTTGGCCAGTGGCTGGTGGCCCGCTGCAGCCGGCTGTGGTTGGTAGCAGAGAGGGGACCTGTCCTGCAGGCAAGCTCCCTGCAGGGGGCAGCCTGGCCGTGCAGGGCTGGCAGGGACCCCGGGCCCTGCTGACTCCGGTGGCAGGAAGACACTGCTCCTTCCCGGCTGTGCCCTGGGCCCTTTCGGTCCTGGGTCCCTTGCACGCACAGAGCGTCAGCTTTCCGCGGCTGCTTCTGCCACAGCCGTGGCCGTGGCCCGGGTTTCCCGCCACCCGTTCCCTGCGGCGCAGGCTGCCGGGGGTGAGCCAGGGAGCCGCGGCCCAGGGCGAGGCCAGCGGTCAGGAGGTGAGGCTGACCCGGAGAATCCGCCCCCAGTCATTCTGAGCTCTGGGGAGCCCCGAGGGCCACGTTGCCGCTGTGGGTCCGGGCACGTAGGCAAGGCTGCGGGGACGGGCTCTGCACACAGAGCTCAGCGGCCCGGGGCAGGGCCTCAGGGCGGCCGTGAGCTGCTGTTTGGGTCACTGCGCGGACACATCAAAAGCCGGCGTGCACGGTGAGGTGACTTCTCTAGAAGCGGGGGGGGGTTGGGGGGCTTCTGTCACTAGTACTTTAGTGTTAGGCTCAGCCCTGCCGGCCCTTTGAGGTGTTTTGTTCCCGCGCTTTCCGGTAAAAAACGGTCATTGTGTGCCTGTGATCTGTGCTGCCACGGAGGTGACCTGTCATGTGGGTGCATAAGCATGTGCATGTGTGTGTGCAGATGGGTGTGTGTGCATGGGCAGATGGGTGTACATGTGTGTGCATGGGTAACTGTGTGTGCATGGATATGTGCAGGTGTGTGTGCAAATGTGCATGCATGGATATGTGTGGATGTGTGTAGAGATGTGTGTGCACACTTGTGTGGGTGTGTGCGCATGTGTGCATGGGCATGTGCAGGTGTGTGCACAGACATCTACAGGTATGTGTAGGTGTGTGTGCACCGGTGTGTGCAGGTATGCACAGGCATGTACAGGTGTGTGTGCACGGGCATGTTCAGGTGTGTGCGCAAGTATGTGTGCACGGGCATGTGCAGGTGTGCAGAGGAGTGTAGAGGTGTGCGGGCAGGTGTGTGTACCTAGGTGTGTGCAGGCGTGCATCCCTGCCGCACGCAGCCTTGCTCATGGGCCTCTCCGCCCCCAGGTCTGAGTACGGTGGCCCCCCCGATTCACCCCGGGCCCTCGGTCCCTCCCGCCGTGATCCCCCTGCCCCCCGGCACCCACCTGCTCTTTGCCCAGACGGGGAAGATAGAGCGCCTCCCGCTGGAGGGCAGCACCATGAAGAAGACGGAGGCCAAGGCGCTGCTGCACGCCCCGGTGAGTGCAGGCTCTGGCTCGGGGCGCCCGAGGGCGCGGGGTGACGGGGAGACCCCCACGGGGCGGGGCCAGCCCTCCGCTCGCAGGAGCCTAGTCCATGCACCATGCAGCCTCTGCTAGGTCTGGGTCTCGGAGGGGAAAAGAACTCGCCAGAGAGAGGAAGGGAGAGGGGCAGAGAGTAGAAACATCAATGATGAGAGAGAAACAGCATGGATCAGCTGCCTCCTGCACGCCCCACCCTGGGGATCAAGCCTGCAACCCAGGCACGTGCCCTGACCAGGAATCGAACTGTGACCTCCTGGTTCATAGGTCGATGCTCAACCACTGAGCCACCCCAGCAGGGGAAGAACTCAATAGTACATTTAAGAATCTTTAGGGCCCTACCTGGTTTGGCTCAGTGGATAGAGTCCCATATTCGATTCCTGATCAGGGCACAGGCCCGAGTTGCGAGTTCGATCCCCGGCAGGGGGTGTGCAGGAGGCAGCTGATCCATGATTCTCTCTCATTATTAATGTTTTTCTCCAGCTGCCTTCCTTTCTGAAATCATTAAAAATATGTTTTAAAAAATAATAAGCCCTGACCGGTTTGGCTCAGTGGATAGAGCGTCAGCCTACGGACTGAAAGGTCTCAGGTTCTATTCTGGTCAAGGGCATGTACCTTGGTTGTGGGCACATCTCCAGTAGGGGATGTGCAGGAGGCAGCTGATGGATGTTTCTCTCTCATCCATGTTTCTAACTCTCTATCCTCTCTGTAAAAAATCAATGAAATATATTTAAAATAATAATAATAACAATAACCCCTAAAGCTCAATAAGAAACATTTAACAATACTAGTCCCAAGTCTTGCAGACACTTTATCACACAAGAGCACGTGACAGGGACCCCCATTGGGGGTCACTTGGGTGCTGGCTGGGGGGTGGACCCCTCTCACCCGGGTCTCTGCTTCCAGGATAAAGTCATCATCGGCCTGGCCTTCGACTGCGTGGACAAGATGGTCTACTGGACGGACATCAGCGAGCCTTCCATCGGGAGAGCCAGCCTGCACGGCGGGGAGCCGACCACCATCATCCGACAAGGTGGGTGTCGCTTCTGGCGACAGTTAAACAAAATCCCTGAACGTACAGGTGCTGGTGTCAACCCAGGACCGCATGCGTCGAACGTCAAGACTATTTTACAGGCAGGGTTGCATTTTACCAACATCGAACACAATTAGCCCCGGCCGGGGTGGCTCAGGGGTTGAACGTCGATCTGTGAACCAGGAGGTCAGGGTTCGATTCCCGGTCAGGGCACATTGCCCGGGTGGTGGGCTCCATCCCCAGGGTAGGGGGTGCAGGAGGCGGCCAATCCATGATTCTCTCTCATCATGGATGCTTCTCTCTCTCTCTCCCTCTTCCTTCCTCTCTGAAATCAATTTAAAAAAAAAAAATTTTTTTTAAATGATGATTGGCTGAAACCGGTTTGGCTCAGTGGATACAGCGTCGGCCTGAGGACTGAAAGGTCCCAGGTTCAATCCCAGTCAAGGGCATGTACCTCGGTTTCGGGCACATCTCCAGTGTGGGGCGTGCAGGAGGCAGCTGATGGATGTTTCTCTCTCATCGATATTTCTAACTCTCTCCCTTCCTCTCTGTAAAAAATCAATAAAATATATATATATTTAAAATGATGATTATAACAAAAATGCAACAATCCTAAAAGTCTGTGCTGCGGAGGGCAGCCAGCTCCCAACGACTTTCGGTCCAGGGACATGGTTTGGTGGGTGGTGCCCGCTTCCTCTCGCTTCCTCAGTGGAACACTCAGCTCAGAGACGGGCCTTAGGAGCGCTCTTTACTCGGGGCCAAATGTCGCTTTCCCCGTTTCCCTCCCAGTGGCTGTTCCGGGCATCTCTGCCGCCCGCTGCCCGGAATTCAGCCGAGGCCGAGACGGATGAGCCGCTTAAACGACGCGCTCGCGTTTTCCTGGCTGGGTTCAAGGAGCAGACGTTTGCAGGCGCCCTCCTGCATCCTGTCTCTCTCTCCCTGAAACATGTGGCTGTTCTCTGTGATGTGACTTCAAAAGCCAGCGGGAGGGGGGCGGGGGGCAGGTCCCCGCTGCTATTTCCTGTTGCTCCTGGGACTGGGGATCCGCCAAGAACGCAGTGAGCTGCCCCGCCCTCCCCCCTGTGCGAACAGAAGGAAACCAGAAGGTGATCTCCACGGAAGGAAGGGAGCAGGTCTCTCTCTCTCTTTTTTAAATATATATATATATTATTGATTTTTTACAGAGAGAAAGGGACAGGGATAGAGAGTTAGAAACATCAATGAGAGAGGGACATCGATCAGCTGCCTCCTGCACGCCCCCCACTGGGGATGTGCCCGTAACCAGGATACATGCCCTTGACCCAGATTGAACCTGGGACCCTTAAGTCCACAGGTCGACGCTCCATCCACTGAGCCAAACCGGTTTCGGAGGGAGCAAGTCTCTCTTTCCATAGAGAGAAAGGAGCTCAGCTCACTGATGTCTGCATCGGGGTCCCCGTTGGCACCTCCCTAGTGAGTGAGCGTGGCAGCGGCCTCTCTTCTTTTTCTTTTTTTTTTTTTAATATATTTTATTGATTTTTACAGAGAGGAAGGGAGAGGGATAGAGAGAAACATCGATGAGAGAGAGACATCGATCAGCTGCCTCCTGCACACGCCCCTCACTGGGGATGTGCCCGCCACCCAGGTACATGCCCTTGACCGGAATCCAACCTGGGACCTTCCAGTTCACAGGCC
>PVJN01048040.1:0-15759 GCA_004026805.1 Lasiurus borealis
TAATTATGACTAATCTTAACCCAACAAGCCTTTGTTTAAACTTCTCTGGATTGGCAACCTTTACAAATTTTATACCTTTAAATTAACCATAGAATTCCAAAATTTTAAAAGCAATTAAAAGTTCTCTACTGCCTTCCCTCTAAAGCAGGGTTTGCACTATCTTTAAACAAATTAAACAACAGAAAAAGATAAAGGTATATCATGTGTATAGCCAGGCAGCAGAAAGTAGCTTTCACTTCACACAGACTCTCACACTTGTATTTATATACTCAGACAGTCTGAATTTTTTACTTCTATCAGATATTTACTCAGAATTTAAACAGTCCACCTGATTCCTGGTTAACTGCCTGAGGAAATCCTTGACTTCCTGAGAGGTGATCACACTTCCCCTTCCACTCATCGGAGTGGGCCTGACTGGTTCTGTCAACAGGTCCAGAACTGTCCATCCACTCTCTCTAATGCCAGCTGGGTCCTAGGCTGCTGTTGGGGAGTGCCCAGAGTCCCCTGGTTCAATTTTGCTAAATTAGCAGAGTGGTGCCTCCTGGAGGCCTGTCCAGCTCCCCCGGGCTCCAAACCCGGTCCACTCACTGAAGGCTAAAAAGCCAGCATGTTTGGCCTTCTTCCTGGTCAGGGAACCATTATGTTACAGAAGACCAGAGAAAAACCAAGCCACACTTAGAGAAAGGGAGTTACATTTTATTAAGGGCAGGACCAGAGAAAAATGTGCCTTTCAAATTCTGGTCCCCCCACATGAAGGAAACCTTTTCTATTTATACTTTTTCTAGCTCTTTTGTCTCCCAAATTTAGAATGAAACTTCCCGGCCTTCTGGAGTAAAGAAGGCCTACATGTTGGGAAAGGCCATGAGACCATATCTCGAGGCCTGGCCTGGTGTCAGCACTCACAACTCTTGTCTGGGGCATAGTCTACGGTCTATCTGGAATGGGAGTAGCCTTAATTCCTTATTATTTAAGCAAGCAAGCGTTTACAGAAGCAACATAGCAGGGTTAAAATTTCAAACATGACTTTTCATATAAGATGGATGCTTCACAGGGACATGGTCATGATCGGCACCTGCCCCAAAGGTGTTGTAGAACCTCCCTGCAGTCATTTCTCTCATTGTATGGATACGCCCTGTGGACAGGCCCCACTCAGGGGCTGGCACAGTTCTCAGGACACAGCACAAATTATGGATTATAGTTCACCCTGGGGACTGGGCTGGGCTCTACTGGTGCATGCCCCTGCCTCTCAGGAGCTTGGGCATGGGTGTGCCCCATGAGAGGCCCCAGCTAGTGCCCTGCTGCTGCATGGGCCCGGTGGCGCTGAGCCTGTGCTGGGAATGACTCTTTAAGCGCATGGGCTCAGGGACTCACTAATCCAGCCCAGCAGGTAAGACCAGGCTGTCCTGGGAACTTGGGCCAGTGGCAGGGCATCAAGGTAGCACCACGTGGTCACACTCAGCCAGAACAGTGGCTGGGTCTCCCATTTACGGCCGTTTTGAAATCTCAGCCTAAGGGTTTGCATCAGAGGTGAAGTTTGGGACCCACAGTGAGACCCAGCACCAGACAGATCCAGTCCTCCAACCTCATCCCCCACCTCCCACCCTGTGTGTTCTGCACCTCACTGCCCCTCTCGTTGCAGGAAGTTCTACTATATCACACTGCTGCGTGACCCCGTGTCCCGCTACCTGAGCGAGTGGCGACACGTGCAGCGCGGAGCCACCTGGAAGACCTCCCTGCACATGTGTGATGGGCGCACACCCACACCCGAGGAGCTGCCGCCCTGCTATGAGGGCACAGACTGGTCTGGCTGCACACTGCAGGAGTTCATGGACTGCCCCTACAACCTGGCCAACAACCGCCAGGTGCGCATGCTAGCCGACCTGAGCTTAGTGGGCTGCTACAACCTGTCCTTCGTCCCCGAGGGTCGGCGGGCCCAGCTGCTGCTGGACAGTGCCAAGAAGAACCTGCGGGGCATGGCCTTCTTCGGTCTGACCGAGTTCCAGCGCAAGACGCAGTATCTATTCGAGCGGACGTTCAACCTCAAGTTCATCCGGCCCTTCATGCAGTACAACAGCACCCGGGCCGGCGGTGTAGAGGTGGACGCGGACACCGTCCGGCGCATTGAGGAGCTCAACGACCTGGATGTGCAGCTCTATGACTACGCCCGAGACCTGTTCCAGCAGCGCTACCAGTACAAACGGCAGCTGGAGCGCCGGGAGCAGCGACTCCGGAGCCGGGAGGAGCGCCTACTGCACCATGCCCAGGAGGTGCCTCGGGAGGAGGCGGAGGAGCCAGGCCGAGTGCCCACTGAGGACTACATGAGCCACATCATCGAGAAGTGGTAGTGGCGGCTGGAGGCCTGAGCGGAGAGATGGCTCACGCTGTCAGCACTCGGGTGGTAAGGGTCCCAGGTCCACTCCCTGAGGGCAGGTGCATCCAAACTAAGACGGGCATGGGCAGTGGACCTGTCGGGCTGTGCTTCCGGGTTCCCAGGCTTGGGTCTGAGGAACCCACCTGTGCCACCCACGGGCTCGGGGGCAAGTGGAGTCCTGTGGCCATGGCAGCAGCTGGAGATTTGAAGACAAGGGACAGACCAGGGAGCCATGAGTGGGAAGTGGCCCCACCCACTGCACACAGCTCCTTCCCCGCTTCTCTCTCTCTCTCTCTCTCTCTCTCTCTCTCTTTCTCTCTCTCTCTCTCTCTCTCTCTCTCTCTCTCTCTCTCTCTCGGGTTCCTCCAGTTCGAGCCATCTTGCAGCCCTGGGCCTCCAGCCCTCTCCTTGGGCCTGCAAAGCCCTTGAGGTGTCAGGAGGGAGCTCCACCCTCACCCATGTTCAGCAACAGGTCATCCCTATGAAGCCAGGAAGATACTCTGGTCCAGCCCTGGGGCCCCGCCCCCCAGCTTCCTGTTTTGGGTCAGAAGGTTGAACACACCTGGCCCCACCCCCTTTCTGTTATCACTGACAGAAGGAGTGGGAAGGCTGCAAGTCTGCCATTGGGGTGCCCCCTATCAGCCTAGCGTCAGGAGGAGGCCATAGCTGAGGGCCCCTGTCTTGCCCTGTACTTGTGAGGACTACCTGGCCCAGAGTAGGGGGCCTCCCCGCCATGTCCAGTTCGGGCCAGGGTGGTTGTGGACGGCAGGACAAGGAGTGCAGGCTCTTGGGTTCCCGCCTGGGCTCCCTGCATTGCCCAACCCCAACTTACCCAAGGCTGGCAGCTCTGGCAAACTGCAAAGACATGTTCTGAGGCGCATCCGTTCTTACCTGAGCGTGCCTTCCAGAATGAAGTCCAAAACCTAGGTTCTGGGGAGTTGAGTAAGTCCCACTGAGGAGGACCAGCGCCCTGTTTCCAGGAGGCAGCAGGCGGGAGCACAGGCCGCCCACAAGTGGCCAGCAAGGGCAGTAGCCTCACAGGCAGTCCCACCAGTCCCCTGCCCCGGGGAATGAAGGTGCGAGCAGGAGTCTCTGGGCAACGGAAGCTGTTGGTATCAGGTTAGGTGGCTGCCCAGGGGGATGCAGCTTAGTCCTGTCAGCTTCCTACACTGGCCCCTCCATCTTGTGTCAAAGAGCAGCCAGCGGGGTGATGGGCATTTTGCCAGTCCAGCCCACGGCCACCCACAGTGGGCAGGCATGTGGAGACCAGCACCCAGGTGACTTAGTGGCCCTTAAAGGGAAGCAAAGGACAACATGGCAGAGGCGGGTCTGCACCAACACTCAGCACTGCTACAGGCCCAAGAGCGGATATGCCGAGAGCTTGGGACGCACCAGTGCAAGCGTATGCTCAGGGCCTGGCTGCACACATGGGAATGTTTTAACCATGGCCTATTCCCGTTCCCATGGAAACATGGTCCTTCTTCGGTTCCCTTGCTGCATCTAGGAAGCAGTGCTGTTTCTGCCAGTGCCCAGGCCGAGGAGGCCAGAGGAGGTGCAGGCAGGCAACTCCCCCCACAACCCCTCAGTCTCCTGCCTGGTATGCCCCTTGCAGGCCACCTGCTGTATGAGAAAGGGTCCTCATGTCTACAGAGTCCACTCTGATGCCAAGGGCAGGACTCCTCAGTGGCACAGATGGGCTCACCCAGGCTCCTCCAGTGCTGAAAGGAAGGAACAGCACAGGGAGGGACCCTTGCTCCCCACACAGGCCCCTCCAGGCAGCCTCCAGGCCAGAGTGCCTGAGCCTGAATTCAGAACTGGAAGTGTTTAACTTGGACTAAGGAGCATTTAAACCTTTATTTATTTGTAGTTTCTTGTTTAAAAACAAAACGTTGAGAAGAAATCTTTGGTTATTCATACAAAAACTGAGTTGATGGGAGACAAGTCATAATCTAATTGTTTTTGTCACAGGCAAGAGTGAATGTTGCTGGTGAAATAAACCCTGAGAAGGAGCTAGTGTCTGTGTCTGGTGACTCTGCCCAGGGCCTCGGTTGGTTTTCAGATGCCCCTCAGGCCCAGGACAAGCCCCCTTACCTCATGGCTGCTGTTCCCATCCCTGCTTCCCCCTCCATGCCCTGGTCACACCCAGAACTCAGCTGTGATGAGCAGCTGCAGCTTCCTGGGTGGCCTGTTCCCTGCATCCTTCCTATGTCTTCACCTCAGCCTGTCCCATCAAGCGCTTGTCCTCATGGGATGCTCGGCCCCCTCCTCTCCACCTAGGGGTCGCCCTACAACAGTCCCCTGGGCAGGAACCAGGTCTCAGGGACCTCAGGACCTGGAGGCCTGGGGGAGGAGAGCACTGAGTGTAGCAGTGTTGGGGGACACTGCTCAGCACCATCCTGGCCCCCAGGCCCCTTCCTCAAAGCTCCAGTGGACCAACTCGGTCTCACCCCCTTGCTGCCCTCATACTGCAGAGCCCTGCAGGGCTCACCTAAGCACCACCACCTTTTCCTCTGCCTCCCTCCCTCCAGCCTGGCTGCCAGCCACCTTATCAGGCAGGTGGCACGACCTTTTCTCCCAGCAGCACAGCAGCCTAGGCCCAGGCCTGAGTTCTCTCACCAGCCTGGGCTAGGGGGACCTGGCTCCCAACAGGCCAGGGAATCTGACTTCACACGGCCCTGCCCAGATCCCCCCAGATATGTCCTTGTTAAAGAAGTGTTTGAATACAGGCTGAAGGACCTGCTCAAGGTGGGCAGGTGGCCCTGTTCCCATTACCTCTGAAGTGGGATTGATTTTCCTTAATTTGGAAAATCATAGTCTCCTAGTTAGAGCCTTTGGGTCAGGGTCCCCTGAACTCTGGTGGGACCTGGCCCAGGGGCATTCCTGTCCCATTAATGGCCCCTCCTCCCCCCTGCCACCTTATCAGTAAAGTCATCAAGACCTGGCCATCTGGCAGTGGGACTGTCAGCTCTTGGGTGAGACACTGGTCCCTTGGGGCAGTCTGTCCCTCCACACTCTGCTGAGCCCCTAGCTCCCTTGGCCCTGCTGCCCCTCCCCCTTCCAAAGGCCCCACTCCCCAACCCCCCATCAGCCATGGAGGCCTGACTGATTTACCACATAGTCATTTCCATGCCACTGCGACTGGTACAAGGCTGTTGCTCTCTTAGCCCATCCATGCTGTTCTCAGGCCTGACCCTGCCAAAGGCCATGGCTGCCTCTTCCTCTGCCGAGATCTCAACGTCCTGCCTCTAATGAGCCCATCCGCACTGACGGTCAGCCCTACCCTGTGCCTCAAGGAACCCTGGGATTTTTCAGACATGAATCTGGGGCTGTGGGAACACGTTTTTCTCAAACGAGAGGCCTCCAAGTTTTTGGGTGCCAGCCTGGCCCTCTGGCAGCCCCAAAGCAGACCCAGAGCCCTTGAGCTATGGGCAGCCTGGCCCTGAGCAGCGAGCCTGGAGAGGGGCCGCTTGCGGGGACACAGCTGCTGCAGGGCTGGCTCTGAAGGAAGGAAGGGCTTCCAGCTGGAATAATTGTTCTTTAGGAAACTGCTTGGCCCTGTGCTCCAGGGCAAGGTCAGAAGCCTCCGGAGGCAATTTCTTCCCTTCAAGGGATTTAAAGCTCAGGCGTCCAAGGCGCCTATGGGCTGTCTCTTGCTATTACTCTCAGTGGAGCTCAGCCAGCCAGCTCAAGTAAAACTGCTCTCTCCCCACCATTGCTGGAATTGGGAGGTGATGGCCGGAGGTCAAGCAGCCACTTGAACCATGAAGGAGGAGCCTGTGCGAGAGTGGGAGGGCTGCCCACAGGCTCTGGGGGCTACAGGGCCACCTGCCCACCTTGAGCAGGTCCTCCAGCCTGTATTCATGAACAAGAGAAGCAAGCATGGGCCTCAGATAACAAGTAAGATGCGGCTGGGTTTCTGTCACTCCACTAAAGCTCATCCTACCATGTGGGCTGCATGCACAGCCACTCCACATGGCACTCAGCTGTTGCTGCAGCCCCCGTGGCCATTGCTGGGGCGTCTGTCCAGGCCACCTGCACTCCATTCCCACGCAGCTGCTGCAGTGCAGTATTGAGGCTATTTCTGTACCTTTTGAGTTGTGAAGCATGAATGAGTTACCTATGGGAAACAGGTGAAAACCAACCCAAGGCAAAATGGAAGGGAACTGCTAAAGTCATGACAGATTTTCTCAGAATGGAAAGAACAGGGAGAGGTCAAACTCAGGTGGAAGAGTGGGGGAACTTCAGCTTTGGAACATGTTACATATGTCAGAAAACAAGCAAGTAGACTCTAAAAAAAAGATGGCGACTGGCAAGAAGGTAGGGAAGGGAGAGTGTAGGATAGAGTGAGTGAGCGATAGAGGAGAGGATGGATGTGTGTGGGGGGGGTGTGTGTGAGTGAAATAGGGATAGTTAGATCCTGCAGGTCTTCCAAGGGGCAGCCAAACCTGGCAAAACCTGGTGGCAAAACCCTGCTGCCACCGCAAACACTCCGGGAGGACATTGCCGGCACAGAGACCACATCATCTTGAAGAACAGAACTGCTTGAGACTAGTATCCTAGCCTTGTCACCACCCAAACTGGTCTCAGTCACAAACCGGGACATTACAGCCATTCAGGTAAAAGACCTGCCACCATAGCTGCAGACCCAGGGACACCAAGATTCCAGGTATCCCAGCCGCAGGTTTCTTTCCTTTGTTCTCTCCTTTCCTCTCCTCCCCTCTCCCCTCCCCTCCCCTCCCCTCCCCTCCTCTCCCCTCACCTCTCCTCTCCTCTCCTTTCCTTTTCTTTAATATATTTTATTGGTTTTTTACAGAGAGGAAGGGGAAACAGCGATGGGAGAGAAACATCAGTCAGGTGCTTCCTGCACACCTCCTACTGGGGATGTGTCCGCAACCAGGTACATGCCTTTGACTAGAATCATACCTCGGACTCTTCAGTCAGCAAGCCAACACTCTATCCACTAAGCCAAACCGGTTAGGGCTTGCAGACTTCTATGAGTCACAAAGCCAATCTCACCCCCTGCTGGCCCCGCAGCAGTGGCATAGGAACTGCCAGACCCTCTCCGCACAAACAGACTTTCTGCCCATACACACAGCAGTGGCAGCTCTACCTGAATTTGAGCTTTGCTGTGCAGATGTTGGAAATTTGTTTCCCGTGACCAGACTCTATGTCCAAGCAGGGAGGCTGGGCTGAATTTGAGCCTAGGTGCGTGACCTTGGGGAGATTGTTTTTCATGACCAGATCCCATGCCCCTGCAGGGGGCAGCGCTGAATTTGAGCCTGAGGGTGCAAACCTGATGAGTTTGTTTCCCACAACCAGACCCTGCACCCAAGCAGGGAGGCTGTACTAAATTTGAACCTGGGCATGCAAACTTGGGGAGTTTGTTTCCCATGACCAGACCCCATGCCCACACAGGAGGGCAGTGCTGAATTCAAGCCTGGGTATATGGACATGGGGTGTTTGTTTTCCACAGTGCATACCCGCATGACCAGACCCCATGCCCACACTGGGCAGCAGTGCCACCTGACTTTGATTCAGGGCAAGCACACACAGAAGGCTGTTTTCCACAGGGCAGGAGTAGACCTCCTACTGACACAGTGCAACTGTGCAACCTGGTCTCCCAAGCAGATCAAGGACCCTGAATCTCCATGCAAGAGGCAGCAAAGAGCACCAGTGACTAGACTGTTTCTCATCATGTGCACCTGAGATTCCTGATTCCCAGTGCATTCACACTAAGAGCCAGTAACTCCAATTCTTGGTGCATGTGCACACAGGGACCCTGATTCCCGGTGCAAGACCTCACCAAATAACAAAGACTCTGATACTCAATTCTCAGTGTGGACACAGGGGTCTTTGACTGCTAATTCGCACTAGGTGACTCTGATTTTTGGCACACACCAGCAGGGTCTCTGTTTCAGCATGGCACAGGCAGGGTCCCTGATTCTAGGTACACACACATGGCCACACTAAGTGCCTGTGACTCTGATCCTGGGCGAGTGTGGTTCCCACAAACCCACATGTCTTGGGTTCTTCAGTGACACTTGGGGGTGCAAAGCTCCCAATGCACACAGTCCAGGCCCCCGCAACTTGACATTTGAACCTCCTAGTGATAGTTAGAATTAGGAGACAATGAAAAAATCCCCAGAAGAAAGAAAAGGAGGAATCTCCAAGTAAGGAAATAAGTGAAATGGAAACATGCAATATGACAGAAAAAGAATTCAGAGTAATAGTTGTACAGTTCATATACCAGATGGTTGAGAAAATCAACAATGTATGCAAAAATCAGTAATAAATGAAAAGTGATATAGTTGCAATCAAAAACACAATGGAAGGTTTCAACAGTAGACTAGAAGAAGCAGAGGGCTGAATTAGTGAGTTAGAAGATAAGGTACAGAAACAAGCCCAATCTGAATAGCAAATGGAGAAAAAAAACTTAAAAAGCAGGAAGAGAGCCTAAGGGAGCTTTGAGACAATGCAAAAGAAGTAACATACATATAATAGGGCTGCCTAAGGACAAGAAGAGCAGCAAGGATTATAACATTTATGTGAAAAAATAAAGACAGAAAACTTTCCTGATATGGGGAAGAAAAAAGTTACACAAGTACAGAGAGTCCCAAGAAAGATGAAACCTAAAAGATTTACACCAAGATATGTCATAATTACAATGGGAAATGTTAATGACAAAGAGAGCATCTTAAAGGCTGCAAGATAAAGACAGAGGATCCCTCATCAGATCTCCCATCAGATTATCAAATTGATTTCTCAATAGAAACACATCAAGCTAGAAGGGAATGAAAGGAGATATACAGCCAAAACCGGTTTGGCTCAGTGGATAGAGCATTGGTCTGCAGACTGAAAGGTCAGAGGTTCAATTCCCGTCAAGGGTGTGTACTTTGATTGCAGCACATCCCCAGTAGGGGGCATGCAAGAGGCAGCTGATTGATGTATCTCTCTCATCAATGTTTCAAACTCTCTATCCCTCTCTCTTCCTCTATGTAAAAAAAATCAATAAAATATATTTTTTTAAAAAAAGAAAGGAGGTATACAATGCGATGCAAAGCAAGAAACTCAAAAAATAGAAATGACTACAAACAAGTACCTTTCAATAATAACTTTAAACCTAAGTGGACTAAGTGCTCCAGTCAAAAGACATCAAGTGGCTGAATGGATAAAAAAAACACATGACCCATATATATGCTCTCTACAAGAGACCCACCTAGAACAAGAGACTTACACAGACTGAAAGTGAAGGCATGGAAAAATATCTTTCAGGCAAATGGAAATAAAAAATAAAAAAAGCTGGGGTAGCAATACTTATATCTGACAAAATAGACTTCAAAGAAAGGCTATAACAGCTGATAAGGAAGGCCACTTCATAACACTAAAGGAATCAATACAACAAGAGGATATAACCCTGATAAACATATATGCACCCAATGTAAAAGCACTCAAATACATAAAAAAAACCTCCTAGAAGGTATCAAGGGAGAGATTGACAACAATACAATCATAGTAGGGGACATTAATACACCACTGACATCACTGGATAAATCCTCTAGACAAAAAATCAGCAAAGAAATAGAAATAGAAATCCTAAATGACTCACTAGATCCTCTGGACCTAATTGACATTTCAACCCAAAACCACAGAATATACGTTCTTCTAAGTGCACATGGAACATTTTCTTTTTTCTTTCTTTTTTAAAATACATTTTATTGATTTTTTACAGAGAGGAAGGGAGAGGGATAGAGAATCAGAAACATCAATGAGAGACATCGATCAGCTGCCTCCTGCATGTCCCCTACTGGGGAGGTGCCCACAAACAAGGTACATGCCCCTGACCAGAATTGAACCTGGGACCTTTCAGTCTGCAGGCCGATGCTCTATCCACTGAGCCAAACCAGTTTAAGCCACCTAGAACATTTTCAAAGAGAGATGATAAAGTATCCCCAAATTCAAGAAGATTGAAATCATACCAAGTATCTTCTCAGACCACAATGGCATAATATTAAAATTAAACTACAATAAAAACAATCCAAAAAAACTCAAATACTTGGAAGCTGACTATCATGCTATTAAGTAATGATTGGGTTACCAATGAGATCAAAGAAGAAATTAAAAACATCCCAGAAACTAATGACAACAAAAACACAACAATCCAAAATCTATGAGACACAATGAAAGCAGTCCAGAGAAGGAAGTTTATAGCTCTACAGGCCTACCTCAAAAAAAAAGAAAAAATGGTAGTAAATCATAACTCTACAACTCAAAGAATTAGAAAGAGAGCAACAAGAAAAACCCAGAGTGAGCAGGAGGAAGGAGATAATAAAAAACAGAGCAGCAATAAATGACATAGAGACAAAAAAAATACAAAAGATCAATGAAACCAAGAGCTGGTTCTTTTAAAGGATAAACAAGATTGATGAACCTCTAGCCAGACTTACCAAGAAGCAAAGAGAGAGGACCCAACTAAACAAAATCAGAAATGAAAGACAACAGACCCAACAGAGATACAAAAGACTGTTTAAAAAAAAACAAAACACTATGAACAACTCTCTTACAACAAACTAGAAAACCTGGAAGAAATGGATACATTCCTAGAAAAATACAACCTTCCAAAACTCAATCAGGAAGATTCTAAAAATCTCAATAGACCAATAACTATTGAAGAAATTGAAGCAGTCGTCCAAAAGTTCAAAGCAAACAAAAGCTCAGAGACTGATGGCTTCACAGGGTAGTTTTACCAAACATTCAAGGAAGAATTAAAACCTACCTTCCTCAGACTATTTCAAAAATTCAAGAGGAAGGAACACTTCCAAGCTCATTCTATAAAGTCAGCATCATCCTAATACCAAAACCAGATAAAGAAAACACAAAGAGAATTATATGCCAATATCTCTCATGAACCTAGATGGCAAAATTCTCAACAAAATTCTAGCAAATCAGATCCAGCAGTACAATAGAAAGATCATACACCATGACCAAGTAGGATTTATCCCAGGAATGCAAAGATGGTACAATATCCGCAAATCAATAAATGTGATACATCACATAAACAAATAGAGGGATAAAAATCACATAGTCATATCAATTGATGCAGAAAAAAATATATATTTTATTGATTTTCCTTTACAGAGAGGAAGGGAGAAGGAGAGAGAGTTAGAAACATGGATGAGAGAGAAACATCAATTAGCTGCCCCCTGCACACAACCAGGTATATTTCCCTGACCAGAATCTAACCTGGGATCCTTGAATTTGCAGGCTGAAGCTCTATCTGCAGAACCAAACCCATTAGGGCCCAACATGGTTTCTTTTCTTTTCTTTTTTAAATATATTTTATTGATTTTTTACAGACAGGAAGGGAGAGGGAGAGAGAGTTAGAAACATTGATGAGAGAGAGACATCGACCAGTTGCCTCCTGTACACCCCCATTGAGGATGTGCCTGCAACCAAGGCACATGCCCTTGACTGGAATAGAACTTGGGACCTTTCAGTCTACAGGTTGACGCTCTATCCAATGAGCCAAACCAGTTTCGGCGCAACATGGTTTCTTGATAAAAACTCTCAGCAAGATGGGAATAGAAGATCATACCTCAACATAATAAAAGCCATATATGACAAATCCACAGCCAACATCACACTCAATGGGCAAAAACTAAAACTATTTCCCCTAAGATCAGGAATAAGACAGAGATGCTCACTTTCACCACTCCTTACAACATAGTAGTAGAAGTACTAACCATTGTGATCAGACAAGAAGAAGAAATATAAGGCATCCAAATTGCAAAAGAAGAAGTAAAACTGTCCTTATTTGCAGATGACATGATACATAGAAAACCCTAAAGACTCCATTAAAAATTATTAGGCTTAATAAGTGAATTAAGCAATGTAGCAGAATAAAAAATTAATGCCAAGAAATCTATGGCATTTCTATACACCAATAGTGAACTTACAGAAAGACACTGAAAGAGCAATCCCATTTACCATTGTACCAAAAAAATTAAGATACTTGGGAATAAACTTAACTAAGGAGGTAAAAGACCTATATGCAAAAAACTACAGGACACTGAAAAAAGAAATAGAGGGAGACATAAACAGATAGAAGAACATACTGTGTTCATGGATTGTGGTACATCAACAACATCAAAATGTCCATACTATGCAAAGCAATCTATAGACTCAATGCACTCCCCATTAAAATGCCAACAGCATAGTTCACAGACCTAGAACGAACTTTCCAAAAATTCATCTGGAATAAAAAAAGACCCGAATAACTGCAGCAATCCTGAGAAAGAAGAACAAAGTAGGTAGGATCTCAATATCAGATATCAAGGTGTATTACAGAGCCACTTTTCTCAAAATAGCCCAGTACTGGCACAAGAACAGACATATAGATTAGTGGAATAGAATAGAGAACCCAGAAATCGACCTGAACCACCCTGCTCAATTACTATTCAAAAAAGGAGGCATGAACATACAGTGGAGTCAAGACAGTCTCTTCAATAAATGGTGTTGGTAAAATTGGACAGATACATGAAGAAAAAATGAAACTAGACCACCAACTTAAACCATACACAAAAATAAACTCAAAATGGATAAAGGACTTAAACATAAATCTCAGATATATGCCGAAGGAATTTCTTCACTGATACCACTTCTAGGGCAATGGAAACTAAAGAGAAAATAAACAAATGGGACTACATCAAAATAAAATGCTTTTGCACAGCAAAGGAAACCATCAACAAAACAACAAGAAAATCCACTGCATGGGAGAACATATTTGCCAATGTTATCTCCAATAAGGGTTTAATCTCCAATTTACAGGGAACTCATACAATTTAACAAAAGGAAGATAAACAATCCAATCATAAAATGGGCATCTGACCTAAGTAGAAACTTTTGTAAAGAAGATAGAAGGAAGGCCAAGAGACATATGAAAACATGCTCAAAGTCACTAATTATCCAAGAGATGTAAATCCAAATGACAATGCGGTACCATCTCACACCTGTTGGAATGGCTATCATCAACAAATCAACAAATGACAAGTGTTGGCGAGGATGTGGAGAAAAAGGAACCTTCATGCACTGCTGGTGGGAATGCCAAATTTCGGAGGAATTGCATAAGGTGAAAATATACTGATCTGCTTTAAGATCTTTTTATTTTCCTTGCCCATTTAGGCAACTTTTCTTTTAGCAATTAGATATCCTTTACTTCTTTTTGGGATTCAACTCTATATAACCCTCTTCCAGGACAGCTAATATATAGCCATAACAATATGGCACTTACTGTGTGAAACTGGACACTTGCCAGTTAACTCTCAAAGACTATTAAGGTCTGTAGACATACATAGGTCTATAGTATATGGTGGCAGCTGTATTCAGATCTGTAAAAGAATCAATTACATATTGTCATAATGAAGTATAATATTGGTACTGTGGCTATTTTAGGCAGCCAAATTTTCTGCTACCAAACATGACAATGGTAGAACTATACAAACATCTCAGGGAGGTGTCTAAAGTCCATTTTTTACCTTACACACAAAATAAATTGTCCTTGTCTCTCTGTAGTCATGCCCATGTAGATGCAGGCATTATCTAAGTCCATTATACAATTTTCTGCAGGCCACTGTTAGTTCTTTCTAGCCACAAATACAATCTGTCCAATTTCCCTAAAATGCATTCTGGCACAGGAGAAAGTTGTTTGCTGCATACAGGCAGCTAACCTTTATACAACTGGGCTCGGAAATCTGCCCAGCAAACTTTGTCTACAAATTCAACATGCAGACTCAGGTCCTCCCAACCCAGGGGGGTTTCAGCCAGTCCCTCAGTCAGACTCCTTTCTAGGAGAGTCTGAAAGTCTTGAAGGCTCTCCAGTCGATGAAGAGTGCCTTCCCTTTACCCTTTTCTGTTAATCCTTTTTACCAGTTATAGGGCCTTGCCATCCCTGTATCTCACCACTACTTGATTTCTAGTGGTGAGCCAAACACAGCCAGGGCTTCAGAGAGAGAGAAGTTTGCACATAGCAAAGTGCTCTGGTGGCAACTTGGGTATCAGGCCCTTGCCTTCCTACCTGTCTTCTTTCCTGGCAGAGACTGTGGCCTCCTCTGCAGGCTCCCTTGCCAGAATGGGGCAACTACCCCAACCCCCAACCCCCGCCCAACCTAGTGTCTTGCCCACCCCTTGGTCTAAGGGGTTAACTTTTTCCACTTCCCCAGGAGAGTTTAAAATCCTGAGTCCTTTAACTCAAAGGTGTTTCTTCTCTCCTGTTAACTTCTTGCTGTACCAGCAGCTGTTGTTGAAGCTTTAACCCTTACAGTACATTTGCAACCAGGAAACTTTTACCAGCTCTATTGCCAGCTGCTTTCACAGATCCCAGGGCCCATTGTTTGTCATTTTTACTTTTAACCAGTAAGTCAAATGTTTAAGTTTTTTGTTGTGTGCTGTAAAACATTCATAATTCATTGGACAGCAACTTGAGTGTCAGGTCTGTCTAGCACAGGCTGGCATCCCCCACTTTCTCACTGCTGCTGCTGCTGCTTTCTTTTTCCATTTTTCCTTCTTTTTTTTTTTAATATACAGTATTTTATTGATTTTTCACAGAGAGGAAGGGAGAGGGAGAGAGAGTTAAAAACATCGATGAGAGAGAGACATCTATCACCTACCTCCTGCACGCCCCCTACTGGAGATGTGCCCACAACCAAGGTACATGCCCTTGACTGGAATTGAACCTGGGACCCTTCAGTCCGCAGGCCCATGCTATATTGACTGAGCCAAACCGGTTTTGGCTGCTGCTACTTCTTATAGGCAGAGGCTGCAGGTGGCTTAGGTATTTAGCTCCTCCGCCTTCTTTCACCTGGCTCTCAGAGGCTGAGTCTTTGGTGCGCTTAGCAACCAGCTATAAATCACCAAAGCAGCTGTGGATTTCAGTTCTGTCTCTTCTCCACTTGGCTCCTGAGAGTTTAGTTTTTTTTCTCAAGTCATGCCTGCCCCTGTGCTGACTGCTTTTTTCTCTTGCTCAAGGTTTTAGTAACCTTGCTTTGTATTTTTTATTACATGCATATCCTTTATAAGCTTCAGATTTTCAAATTAGCTTCAAATCTTCTTTCTATGTCCTTTAAAAATGTATACCTGGTGGAGGGAAAAATGGCGGCGGAGTAAACAGACGCACCTGGAGCTTTGTCGCTGGGCAGAGAGAGAGAGAGAGCGGCTGGGAGTCGCACTGGGAGTGATTGGAGGCAAGTTGGGAGCCAGTTATCCTCCAGGAGAAGGCGGGGAACTGCTGGACGGGGCTCTCCCAGCCGGGCAGCCCCACCGCAAAGGGTTTTTGCCTGCCCGAGCCCCCGGCAGGAGCGCGGAGACCCCGCCATCTTTCAGAGGGAGGTGGATGT